>JASJET010000040.1:2492500-2635000 GCA_034092305.1 Diaprepes abbreviatus
CTTTCATATAGAAGACAGTTTTTTAGAAATCTGCAGTCATGCACCGAACCAGAAAAGTCAACAAAAATATTATGAATGTGGTCACAAACCTCTTGAGCCTAAAATAAAATGACACAAAATTATAATACTGTTTTATTTATAAAAATATGTAATATGCATGTAATTTTACATTACCTGGATTGAATGTACATCTTGTAAATTTTAATATGTGTACCTTCTATCACACCAGTCATCCCAGGAAAATTATTTGCTCAAAGATATGTTTGAATTTAATTCCTGTAGTATTGTGCCATATAATTACTTTTGTCGATAGATTGCTTTAGAAATTAGTCTCTTTCCTTATAATCTTAAATAAAGTGCTTTTGCTTATATTGAATCGGTCTGATACATTCCTGTATGATGCAGGTGCATTTGTTGCAAACCATAATACATTTTAAAATGCTTTTTCGAAATCTTTTTCCTGAGTCAGTGAAGCGATATGCCAGTTCTTGTACCATTCAAAATAATTAGCAGTTTTAGGAATTTTAAATAAGTCTAAAATTTCATCTTAAGTCCTCATCGCTGCAAGATAAATGATTTGACATGATAGGAATATTAATTAAAAATATTTTTTTAGGTCAATTTAAAAAGTAATTAACTCTTTTTTAACTTACCAGTTAAGATTCTAGATAAATTGACGCTAATTAAAATATAACTAAAATAATTCAAAAAATATATACTGGCCCCAAACAAACGAAAGACCCCAAATAAAATAAATACGATTATCAAATAATTGCAGATTGGCGCCGCAGCATGAAAATTGGGTTGCATAAAATTCCGAACTTACAGTTCTCGTTCAATCCTTAGAACCGGCAGAACTAGTTCAGAATCGGTTCTAAATCCTTTCCGCGAACGAAGCTAATTCCATTGTATAATTTTACCGAAAATTATCGAAATCTACCGAATTTTTACGAAACATCTACCGAATTCGTTAGATTTGAAGGTGGCAACACTGACGACGCTCCTCGTTGAAAAGGCGCGAAAAGTTTAGCTTGTCGGCCTCGATGGCGGTACGTGTGAAGTGATGCGCTGAACATTTATAATCGTATATGGCGTCATTTTGGAAAATGGTAAATATAATTTGAAATTTATAACTTTTTTGAGAGCTTTGATGTTTGTTTAGCCATTCTTTGATAATGTTAGGGAAATTGTAGTAATTTTTATCGATATCTACTTAGGCATTAAGCTATTTTTGCTTAATATATTTTATAAAGTGTATTTTTGAAGCGTGTTTTCTTGGCTTCATTTTATAGGCTGTTGTAAAATTTTCAAACTTTGAAAAAACCACAAAAAGACTAAACTAGAGAAGTTTCCCATGTAATTATAATGCTCTATTTTATGAAACGTTTTTAGGAAATCTGTTTTAAAAAAATCATAGTGTTAAACAAATTGGTGGTTTTAATATTATTTAACAAATTTAGAGTAATTCTGAACAAAAAAATTATTTGATTGTTTAGATTGGTTGTCCGTGATAAATTTCTTCACTAATAAATATTACTAATATGAAATACATAATAAAATTTTGATAATAATGCTATATTTCGTAAACTCCACATACATTTTGGGTAGATAAACCATTCTAGAACATTTAAAAATATAAAATTAATATTTTTTTATCGGTTTATATGTTTTTTTAATGCATATATTATGTTCTTCCTAATTTGATAGTCTAATATTTTATCTCCCCCTAAACTACACCAAAAATGAAATGATCTCAATGTCACTACAATTTTTGCTCTCTTTGTAGAATTTGGTTATTTATCATGTTCATTATAATTTCATTGGGTTTTTGTCATTTGTTTCCTTTTAAACTGTTTAAAAATGAAATGGTGTAATTGAAAAATCATTACCTTTTTCTCTTTGCAGAATCCCTTATTTTTATAACTTAATGCGGTTTTTATATTTAATCAATCCCTAAATTGCTTTAAAAATGAAATGAATGAATTGAAAAATAATAACAATTCTCCCTGTCATTATACAAGTTACATTTTGCCAGGTCTATGATAATTTATGTTAATTTGTTACCTTTTAAACTGCTTCAAAAATGAAATAATACAAAAATTATAATTTATGGAGAATTTCCTTATATTTTTTTTTGAAAAGTATCAAAACATTTTTTACAATTTAATGTGGTTCTTTTATTTTGCCAAATCGTAAAGTGCGTCAAAATGGAAACGGTCTCATTTCAGAATTATAATTTTTCATTCTTTGATGAATCTCTTAATTTTTTTTGTGAAGTGTTTTAATTTCCTTTATAATTTATCGTGGTGCTTATATTTAACTAACGCGTAATATACGACTTCTAAAATGGAATTATCTTATTTCAAAATCATAATATTTCTATTTTTGTAGAATTTATTAACTTTTATTTAATGTAAAG
Source organism: Diaprepes abbreviatus (assembly GCA_034092305.1). Classification (NCBI taxonomy): domain Eukaryota; kingdom Metazoa; phylum Arthropoda; class Insecta; order Coleoptera; family Curculionidae; genus Diaprepes; species Diaprepes abbreviatus. Next base: position 2,494,920 of record JASJET010000040.1, read on the forward strand.
TATTTTAAAATCCTTCATAATTCCTCAAGATACTTTGGACTAATCCGTAATCCGTCGCATTTAAAAATAATAATTTCTCTATCTTGGCAGAATTTCTCAATTTTTCTTTATAAAAAGTGTTTTAGTGCCGTTTATAATTCCGCTTAGTCCTTATATGTGGTCGAGGTGGAATAAACTGCTTCTAAAATGACATGGTTTTGTTTCAAATTAATTTCTGCAGAGTTTATTTCTTATATTATAAAAATGATTTTAAAATTCTTTATAATTACTCGTGATCCTTGTATTTGGTTATCGCTTGATAAACTGCTTGTAAACTGACTTGGTCTTATTTAAAAAATCATAATTTCTCTCTTTTTGCAGAATTTCTTTTTTTTTCTCCAAGAAAGCTGTTTTAATGTACTTTAAAATTTCACGTGATGATTATATTTAGTCCACGCGTAATAAATTGATTGAAAAATGAAATGATCTTATTACAAAATCGTAAATTTTTCTTCTTTGCTAATTTTTTAAACTGTTTAAAGAACGCGTAATAAACCGCTTCAAAAATGAAATGTTTGTCTTTCAAAATCATAACATTCCCCTTTTCACAGAATTTCTTAGTTTCTATTTAACGAAAACTGTTTTAAAATTCTTTTAATTTACTTGTGGTTCTTATATTTGTTTTGCGCATAATACAGTGCTTCTAAAATGAAATAGTCTCCTTCCAAAATCATAATATTCCTTTTTTTGCGGAATGTTTTCATTTTTATTTAATGAGGAATGTTTTGAAGTAATTTATAGATTTCTCATGGTCCTTATATTTGGCCAAGGTATAATAAACTGCTTCCAAAATGACATTATCCCACTTCAAAATCAAAATTCTTCTTTCTTTGCAGAATCTGTTAACTTTTCTTTAAAAAAACTATTCTATTATTCTTTATAATTTCTCGTGGTTCTTATATTTAGTCTATAAGTAATAAACTGCTCCTAAAATGAAATGATCTTATTTCAAAGTCCTGTTTCGGCAAAATTTCTTAATTTTCGTACTAAAAAAGGAATTTAAAATTCTCCATAATTTTTCTAGTCAAGTCGATAACGGTAAAAATAGGGTAATACTTCCTAAATCTTGGTAGTATTACCGATTTTAATGAAACTTAGCAATTAAATTCATTTTACCCCCTTCTTCAAAAGTTATATAATCTTGGTGTGTGCTTTTTATTTTAGGGGGTGGAAACCACTGTTTATTAAAAAAAAACTTATAAAAACATAGATTATAGCGATACTTTGATTGCATTCGTGTTTAAATATGTTAAATAGATATTCTTTCATGTTCTGATTTATAAGATATGATTTATTGCAACGTTACATCCCTCTAAAACCATCCCTTATAACAAAATTTACAATAAAGATTAGTTTTCAAACTCGAGATTCTTTTAGAAAACACCGATTTTGATTAGACTTGATAATTAAGCTTATCTTACTTTTTTCGTCAAAAATTATATGTATGTTATGTGTGCTCTTCGTTTGAAAGGGGTGAAAACTGCTCCTTATAAAAAAAGTTAGAAAAACATAGATTATAGCCATACTTTGATTGCATTTATGTTTAAATATGTAAAATAAATATTCTTTCGTATTTTGAATTATAAAATGTGGTTTATTGCAACGTTACATTCCTCTAAAACCATCCCTTATAACAAAATTTACAAAAATAATTAGTTTTCAAGCTCGAGATTGTTTTAGAAAACAATGATTTTGATGAAACTTGATAATTAAGCTTATCTTAATTTTTTCTTCAAAAATTATATGTTTATGCGCTTTTGTTTGAAAGGGGTGAAAACTACCCCTTATGAAAGAAAGTTAGAGAAACATAGATTATAGCCATACTTTAATTGCATTTATGTTTAAATATGTAAAATAAATATTCTTTCGTATTCTGAATTATAAAATGTGGTTTATTGCAATGTTATATTCCTCTAAAACCATCCCTTATAACAAAATTTACAAAAATAATTAGTTTTCAAGCTCGAGATTGTTTTAGAAAACACTGATTGTGATAAAACTTAATAATTAAACTTCTCTTACTTTTTTCTCAAAAATTATATGTTTGTGATGTGTGACTCTTTGTTTGAAAGGGGTAAATAGTACCTCTTATGAAAAAAAGTTAGAAAACATAGATTATAGCCATACTTTGATTCCATTCATGTTCAGATATGTAAAATAAATATTTTTTCATGTTCTAAATTATAAAATGTGGTTTATTGCAACGTTACATTCCTTTAGAACCATCCTTTGTGACAAAAAATTTACAAAAAAAATTATTTTTCAAGTTCCAGATTCTTTTAGAAAAGACCGATTTTGATGAAACATGGTAACCAAGCGTATTTTATCCTTATCTTCAAAAATTACATATTTGTGATGTGTATTCTTTGTTTGTAAGGGGTGGAAACTACCTATCTTGGCAAAAAGTTAAAAAAAATACATAGATTATAGCTTCACTTTGATTGAATTCATGTTTAATTATGTAAAATAAATATTCTTTCACATTCTGGTTGTAAGTTATGATTAATTACAACATTACATCCTTCAAAAACCACCCCTACCAAAATTCATAATAATATGGTTTTTAATTGTTTTATGGTGCATTTATAATAAATTGTATACAGAGAGAGAGGAAGTGACGCAGTATCTACTTTTGCTAAAATAGAAAGTCCCTTCATCCAGGCGTTTCTTTTCTTCCCTATACCAATTTCAAACGTAAAGTTTGTCGAGAATAAAACGTGCTCCAGAAAGTTCACCGAAAAACGCGATTGGTTTTTAACTAAAACTTCCTTAATTTTTAAAATATCAGATCGCTAGAAAACCTATTTTGTAAGAAATTTCAAGGACTACAAGGACTAAGAAGTTAACTGTATTGAACTCTTCATTTTTGAGATTACTCAGTAGAAAGGGCTTGGGGAAGGTGATCCGCGCACTAAAATGCGAATTTCAAGCGTTCATATCTCGGTTAATTATCCTACAGAAACGAAAAAAAAAAACATTTTTTGCAAAAAAATCTTACATTTTTTGATTCCTATATTTTTTACGAATACTTTCGCGTTTTTAAGATAATGTCAAAAAAAAGAATTTTTTTCACAAATTTCAAAAATAATTTTACAACTGTATCAAACTTTTTTGAAAACTAAACATTTTAAACCAGTCAAACTCCTTGTAGTACCTAAATACAATAAACTGTAAATGGATACCGTTCAATTTTAATCCTGGCGGTGAAGCCGTTGGTATAATTGCCATTTTTTTTCTCAAAGAAAAAAAACGAATCAACCATTTTATTTTCATCATAATTCCGTTAATATTCATGCTATAAAGTTTTTCAAAAACTCATTTTAAAAGTCTTTTTAATTATTTCAAAAAAGATCTTATATTTTTCCTCCAAAAATTCCGCGTTTTCCCGTTATTTTACGTTAAATATTTCGAATGCATTTGTCAGCAATCTAACAGTCACCTTCAACGAACCATAAGTCCATTAATATTGCATCTACAGAAATAAAACAGAAACCAATCGATTCGTTATTTTAAAAGCTTCATTTTTACTACCCACGATTTTTTTCATGAAACGTAAGGTTTTCCAGTTATTTGCGAAAAGATGCTCGAAAACATTATTTTTTTAGGTGAAAAATCGACATTTTCAATTGCGAATAACTCGAAAAAATATTGTTTCATCGAAAAAACTTCATAGATAATTTTTTGTTTAAAATTCATTGTGGTTATTTTGAGGGTACCAGTTTCTTCTCCCGAGAAACGGTTGCATCCACCCCCCAGGGTAAAAACACACACTGGGACCATATAACTTTTGTTTCTTGAGTCTTTCCTTACCTCGTGTTTAAATTTCATATCGATTTACAAAGAATTCTTATGTAAAACCGGTAGGAGTACTCGCGAACTTTAAATTGGATCAACGGCGTAATAAACTGCTTCCAACATGAAATAGTCCTATTTCAAAATTATAATTTTTCCTGCGTTGTGGAATTTCTTAATTTCTTTATGAAAAGTATTTTAATATCCTTTATAAGTTCCTGTGACCCTTACGTTTGTCCTATGGGTGTAAAGTGCTTCTAAAATAAACAGGTCTTATTTCAAAATTTTCGTTTTTTTTTTGCAGATTTTCTTCAGTTTTCTTTGAGAAGTGTTTTAATATCCTTTATAATATCTCGTGGTTTTTATATTTAGCCTACACGTAATAAACTGCTCCTGAAATGAAATGGTCTGATTTGAAATTCCTCTCTCGATAGAATTTTTTAATTTTTACACTTTAAAAAGTATTTTAAAATTCTCCACAATTTTTCGAGATTTTTTTATCACCGCTTAATAAACTGCTTCACAAATGAATTATTAAAAACTCATAATTTTTCCGTCTTTGCAAAATTTCTTAATTTTTGTTTTATAATAAGTGTTTTAATATCCTTTATAAGTTCTCAAGGTCCTTATATTTGTTTTAAGGGTAATAAACTGCTTCTAAAATGAATACGTCTTAATTCAAAATCAAAATATTTCCTTCATTGCAGCATTTCTTTAATTTTTCTTTATTGAAAATGTTTTAATATCCTTCATAATTTCTCGTGGTCCTTATATTTGGTCTATACGTAATAAACTGCTCCTGAAATGAAATGGTCTGATTTGAAATTCCTCTCTCGGTAGAATTTCTTAATTTTTACACTTTAAAAAGTATTTTAAAATTCTCCACAATTTTTCGAGATTTTTCTATCACCGCTTAATAAACTGCTTCATAAATGAATTAGTCTTATTAAAAAATCATAATTTTTCCTTCTTTGCAGAATTTGTTAATTTTTTTTTTTGATAAATGTTTTAATATCCTTTATAAGTTCTCGAGGTCCTTATATTTGTTCCAAGGGTAATAAACTGCTTCTAAAATGAATACGTCTTAATTCAAAATCAAAATATTTCCTTCGTTGCAGAATTTCTTTAATTTTTCTTTATGAAAAGTGTTTTAATACCCTTCATAATTTCTCGTGGTCCTTATATTTGGTCTACATGTAATAAACTGCTTCTGAAATGAAATGGTCTGATTTGGAATTCCTCTCTCGGTAGAATTTCTTAATTTTTACACTTTAAAAAGTATTTTAAAATTCTCCGCAATTTTCCGAGATTTTTCTATCACCGCTTAATAAACTGCTTCACGAATGAATTAGTTTTATTAAAAAATCATAATTTTTCCTTCTTTGCAGAATTTCTTAATTTTTTTTTATGAAAAGTGTTTTAATATCCTTCATAATTTCTCGTGGTCCTTATATTTGGTCTACATGTAATAAACTGCTTCTGAAATGAAATGGTCTGATTTGGAATTCCTCTCTCGGTAGAATTTCTTAATTTTTACACTTTAAAAAGTATTTTAAAATTCTCCGCAATTTTCCGAGATTTTTCTATCACCGCTTAATAAACTGCTTCACAAATGAATTAGTTTTATTAAAAAAATCATAATTTTTCCTTCTTTGCAGAATTTCTTAATTTTTTTTTATGAAAAGTGTTTTAATATCCTTCATAATTTCTCGTGGTCCTTATATTTGGTCTACATGTAATAAACTGCTTCTGAAATGAAATGGTCTGATTTGGAATTCCTCTCTCGGTAGAATTTCTTAATTTTTACACTTTAAAAAGTATTTTAAAATTATCCGCAATTTTCCGAGATTTTTCTATCACCGCTTAATAAACTGCTTCACAAATGAATTAGTTTTATTAAAAAAATCATAATTTTTCCTTCTTTGCAGAATTTCTTAATTTTTTTTATGAAAAGTGTTTTAATATCCTTCATAATTTCTCGTGGTCCTTATATTTGGTCTACATGTAATAAACTGCTTCTGAAATGAAATGGTCTGATTTGGAATTCCTCTCTCGGTAGAATTTCTTAATTTTTACACTTTAAAAAGTATTTTAAAATTATCCGCAATTTTCCGAGATTTTTCTATCACCGCTTAATAAACTGCTTCACAAATGAATTAGTTTTATTAAAAAAATCATAATTTTTCCTTCTTTGCAGAATTTCTTAATTTTTTTTATGAAAAGTGTTTTAATATCCTTCATAATTTCTCGTAGTCCTTATATTTGGTCTACATGTAATAAACTGCTTCTGAAATGAAATGGTCTGATTTGAAATTCCTCTCTCGGTAGAATTTCTTAATTTTTTTTTATGATAAATGTTTTAATATCCTTTATAAGTTTTTGAGGTCCTTATATTTGTTCTAATGGTAATAAACTGCTTCTAAAATGAATACGCTTTAATTCAAAATCAAAATATTTCATTGCAGAATTTCTTTATTTTTACTTTATGAAAAGTGTTTTAAAATCCTTCATAATTTCTTGTGGTCCTTATATTTGGTCTACACGTAATAAACTACTCCTAAAATGAAATGGTCTTATTTCAAATTCCTCGACAAAATTTCTTAATTTTTAATCTATAAAAAGTATTTTAAAATTCTTTATAATTTCTCATAAATCTTAAAGCGCGTATAAAAATAGCGAGCCGAGTACGTAATGTGTCCGTGACGAGCTTCCTGCGAACCTACAGCGAGACTATTTTGAATTTTACCCATTTCAATTATTGAAGAGGGTCTTCTGCGGCAGACAGTGGCGTAAATAACGACCCGCAGACCCCGCGGTGTGGGGGCGCAGCCAATCCAGGGTCGCCCTCAAGTCCCTAGATAAAAATGAATAAATACGAAGGATCAAGACTAGTGCAAATTAGTAGGGCGCAATCAAAATCTGCGGGGGGCTCACATACTGTTAGTTATGCCACTGGGGGCAGGTTTCAAATACATTTGGTATACAAGAAGTCAATTTTTTTTATATTTCTTTTGTTTGGAAGCAGCGTGACCGAACTTGCAGCGATTCATTTTCTGTCAGTTTTTTGGTGCGAGCTCAAAGGAACTTTTTTTGTCTAACGGGACGGATTTATGGCAGGCTTTTTCGAATAAAATTACTTTACATGGAGCCTAACGATACGAGTTTTTTAAAAAATTTTTTGTTAATGTAACGTACTTTATATTGCACTTGGCAATGATTAAAAGTTGTTGACAAGTGAATATGGAGTGATCCGAGGAAAATATGTTGAGTTTGGAGGAATTCCTTCAAATAATTCCAAAATTTGTGAGTTATGAACAAAAATTTTAGAAAAGTGGATTTGTGGACTGAAATTGTGTTAGAAAATTTGCATAGACCAGCGAGAAGAAAATTCTGATTGTCAAATGGAAAAGAGCTGCTGAAAATACATTTCTCTCTTGAAAATAACTGGTTCTCTTTTGTTTACCAAATATTGAAAACTTAACGGAGAGATTTTGGTGAAATCTCTGTATTCTCCGCTAATATGTTGGAATTATAAATCTGCTAGAATTTTCCATCTTGACCTTTTTTTATACAAGATGGGGAGCTATTATCGTCGAGATTTTCGTTTTTATTTGATAAATTTTCTAACAGTAAAAATCCACTGCATAAAACTAACAAAGATTAAACGGAATCTTCTTCGTCGTCAGACATGACAGGATAGGTCTATCCTCTTCGCTCACTTTGTATTGACGAAAACGTTCATGAAAAATTTACGTGGTTGTGTGTGCTTCACTTCCACCGAAACAATACTACTGTTTGTTCTTCGTCACTAATAAGTCCGATTTAAGAAAAAAAAAGAAATAACTTTAAACCTGGTCATATTCTTTACCAAAAGTGTGTGTAAAAAATCTACTACGGGACTCGCTGAATAACAAATTTCAGTCTCCGTGATACCAAAACACATTTGGTGCGAAAAGGCAACCTACTTTAAATTGTTAAAATTTACAAATACTTATAAATATCTCTGTCTAGAAATATTAATATATTTTTATTTATCTTTACCTTTTGTTGGTTTATACCGTCCAAACATTTTTAAAATATCATTTGACATCGGTCGTCGAAAACCAAAGGGTTCATTCGAACCGGTAAATACCAAAAAAAATCTCGTTATTGGCACGTCATGCGCTTGGCCGGCTATATTTAAACGTACTTTTATATTTGGTTAACGCTTAATAAACTGCCTCAAAATTGAATACGTCCTATTAAAAAATCATAATAATGAATACGTCGTATTTTAAAATCAAAATTTTTCCTTCTCTGCAGAATTTCTTAATGTTTCTTTATGGAAATTATTTTAATATCCTTTGTAAGTTTTCGGGGTTGTTATATTTGTTCTAAAGGTCATAAACTATTTCTTAAATGAAATGGTTGTGTTTCAAAATCATAATATTCTACTTTTTGCAAAATTTCTTAGTTTCTATTTAACGAAAACTGTTTTAAAATTCTTTTAAATTACTCGTGGTTGTTACATATGCCCTACGCGTAAAAAAGTGCCTCTAAAATGAAACGGTTTTTTCTCAAAATCTTACCATTCCTCTTTTTACAGAATTTCTTAATCTTTATTTATGAAAACTGTTTTAACGTCCTTCATTATTTCTAGTTTATCCTTATATTTGGTCTCCACGTAATAAACTGGTCCTAAAATGAAAGAGTCTTATTTCAAATTCCTCTCTCGGCAGAATTTCTTAATTTTTATACTATAAAAAGTATTTTAAAACCCTTTATAACTTCTCACGAATCTTATGTTTGGTTAACGCTTAATAAACTGCTTCAAAAATGAATTAGTCCTATTAAAAATAATAATTTTTCCTTGTTTGCAGAATTTTTTTATATTTCTAAATCGAAAATTATTTTAATATCTTTTATAAGTTCTCGAGGTCCTTATATTTGTTCTAAGGGTAATAAACTGCTTTTTAAATGAATACGTCTTAATTCAAAATCAAAATATTTCCTTCATTGCAGAATTTCTTAATTTTTCTTCATGAAAAGTGTTTTTATATCGTTCGTGTTCCTTATATTTGATCTACACGTAATAAACTATTCCTAAAATGAAATGGGCATATTTCAAATTCCCCTCGGCAGAGTTTCGTAATTTTTTATCATAAAAAGTATTTTATAATTCTCCATAATTTGTTGTGACCCTTAGATTTGGTCAACACTTAATAAACTGTTTCAAATATAAATTACTCTTATTAAAAAATTTGCAGAATTTTTTATTTCTTTATAAAAAGTGTTTTAATATTCTCTATAAGTTCTTGAGGTAATTACATGTGTTCTAAGAGTGGTAAAATATGTCTAAAATGAATACGTCGTATTTCAAAATCAAAAGTTTTCCTTCCTTGCAGAATTTCTTTATTTTTCTTTATGAAAAGTGTTTAATATCCTTTAAAATTCCACTTAGTATTATATTTGGTCAACGTGTAATAAACAGCTTCCAAAAAGAAATGGTTTTATTAAGAAATTATTTCATTCTCTTTGTGAAATTTTTCTTTATGAAAAGTGTCACCAAATTTGGATATTTTAACAACACCTATAATAAACTACTTTGAAACTGAAAATGTTCTTATTTAAAGATCATAAGTTATTAATTTTCTTAAGCATAAATGAGCTGAGGTTACGTTTAGGTACGTAATCACACCAAAAAAAGCGGGAAAACTGTAACTATTATTAAATTTAAAATGATTTTAATGTTTATTCGCCCAAAATTTTTGATGGGAGTGAGATATTTTGATGAGAATTTTAGAGTACTCTAAGCTGGTTAAGAGAAACTAGAATTATAGCGTTTTTAAACACGTTGTTGTTTCAAAATGTCTCAACTAATTGTGATGTGCCCTGCTAATTCTAAAAACTTGCTTTCTTTTGATATCACCAGTGATGTTCAACTATCTCTTATAGGTTTTATTTTATTATACAATGTGTCTAAAGAAATATCACAAAAATTGAATATTTTTCAGTAATTTTTAAACCTTTTCTGCCAAAAATATGAAAGACAACAAGTGTTAGCTCGTATTAACAAACTGAAGATTTTTTTTTGTTAAATTTTTCTGGAAAAATGTGTAAGATTTTTATTGCAGTATACATGTTGTCCATGAAATTTAAAACAAGTCATTTAACATATAAAAAATTCCAAATATTATGAAATACAGCTGTCGCAGGATATTTTTCACCAAAAAAAAAAAATAGGAAACTTATCTAAAAATAATTTAAAATAAAAATAAGTAATTAGAAGTTAATCTTAAGTAAGTTCAATTTGAGACAATCGTAATTTTTATGGTTACCTTCAGCAGGCGCGGATCCAAGGGGGGGGGGGCGGTGGGGGCGATCCCCCCCCCAAGAGCTTTGAATTTAGGAAAATGGACCCGATTTTTTATCTTATACTACAGTTTATTTAAGAACTAGAGAGAGTAATAAATCATTTTTTACCCTTTTTCTCTTCGCAAACTACCTGTGTTCTTTAGTCCGGTGTCTTTAGCAAAATCTGTTAGACACATATATTTTTCATAGGAATGGGTTAGAAATTTTATAATCAAAAATACCGGTCTATAATAATGGACTAAAACGTAGCCTTATTCTCTCAAAAAATTCGAAGTTATAATTTAAATACTTACAAAATATCCATTGTCAAAAATACAAAAAGTTAAACATATATAAAAAAATAAATTCGTCCATATAATATTAAAATATTTTTGGGGCTATCGGTCATTTTATTATTAATTAAAAATATTTTTAGGGTATTTGACGTTTCAGTTTATTTATTTCTTAAACCAACTGCAGAATAACAATTAAACACTAAAAAGGGATTCAAATGTAATTAATTTCTTTATGTTGTAATTAAAATTAGACCTACTTATTTTTATTTCTATTGTACTAACATCTTAATTTAATTTACTTTATTATGTGGAAATACGATAGCTCCAAAAAAATAAGATAAACATGTTAATTCTACATGCTTAAGAAAAAGACAAAAATACAATACTAAAACAATAAAAAACTTACGGCTAGTTAGAATTAAATATATATAAAATTAAAGAATGGGACACACTAAAATAAAAATAAATAAAAAAGTAAAAAAAAACATATAAACAACATTAAGCAATAAAATACAACAAAAACAAAAATTTAAATAATAAATTGTGTTTACACTAGTAAACATTACGTATCTAATTCGTAATCAAAGTCAGTGAAACTATCTCCGCTCAAATTAATTATAATTGGTTCCTCTATCTCACCGATCATGACATCGAGTTCTCACTTTTTTTTTTATTCTTTTATTATATGGATTTTTCCCAATTTTCTGCAGTAACTTTATTCAAAAAAAAACTTTCAAAAGTTCAGTTAAATTACTAATTTTATTAATTGTGTTATTTCTAGCAACTCTACCTTTTACTTGACAGATATTTACGTCTCCAACGGACAGTTTCCGGACGATCTATAGGAACAAATTTTCTATCTGGTTTTTCCCAGCAAAAATTAAGATCTCTGAGCAATTTCCAGAGATCAGTTCTTTTAATTTCAGGTAAATCGCGATCTTCATTGATTTTAGTTAGAATTTTGTTGACGGTTGGGATCTGCTTCTCATGATAAAATGTATATACAACCCCTTCAATTGCAGTTTTCATTTCTTCTTCCAACGAGGTTTCTCATCTGCCTGTGATCGAATGTGGCTTGGAAGTATTAACAATTCCAGTCGTTTTTTCTCCTTCGGTATTCGGTACATAGTAGATTTTCCAACTCCTGTCATGTTGGAACACATCTCAACAGAGCATTCAACATTATTATCTAGATATTAGTATTCATCATAATAAGTTTTTCATTAAGGAAAAATGCCCTGGTTTAACGATTTTGGAATAAAAATAGAGGTGAAAGCCATATCTTTTGGGTATCTCACTAATCTCAAATAATATATAAAAACAAGCCCAAACAAGATAAATCACTAAGAACAAACTGTAAGGTGTACTTTGCTCATTGACAGAAATTAAATTAAACTATCAGAATTTTTATGTTGCAGTAAATTTATAAAATATATTTGAAGATAATGAAATATAATTAGATTTACGGCAGTTCTCAGTAACCAGCGACACTGGGGCAGGTACGTTGGAGGTTTCGTTAACAGTTGTATTACTCTCTCTAGTTCTTGAATAGAGTATAGGAATGTGTATGCTTCCGATCGCCCCCCCCCCCTCCTCCCAAGAGCTTTGAGTTCAGGAAAATAGAACCCATTCTGCCTTTTATATTAGGAATGAATATGCTGCTTGCACTCCCCCCCCCCCCCCCCCCGTTTACAACTTGTTTTTCTTGTCATAATGTACTTTTGTGATATCACCGGCCCCCCCCCCCCCTCCAAAGAGAGGCTGGATCTGCCCCTGACCTTCAGTATATTTTTTAATAGTTGATCAAATATAGACATACACCGGAAAAAGGAGCAGAAATATTTTTATGAGAATTATAATTGAAGTGTAAAATTACAATTTTATCAAAAAATTTCATATTTTCTATTGTAAGTGTTCCAAAACTATGCTAAATTTTTGGTCTTTCTTTGACAATAGTTTATTCCGAAAATTCGGGAAACCTTTCTGTATAAATACTTGAGAATTAAGATCAAGATTGCTTAAAAATATTAGAAAAAGATGTTTGGGGAAAGAGAAATTAGGGGCAGAGTTGAGGTGCTAATTAAAATATTACATTAAGAAATTTAGGGGGGGGGGAAGGAAAGAGATCTAATGCTCCTCATTTTTAAAATATTTTAAGAGATAATAAGTATTTTTCAATATATTGATAGCTGACAATAGGCCCGATACTAGGTAGGCGGACCGTTTATCTCAATAATATTTTTCCTAGAAAATATAACGAGGGCAATCATTAAGGTGATCTCGAGTTTTCCCTAATTTCTTTTATTTATACCTGATAAAAAAAAGTATATTTGTAGGTACGGAAGAAATTGTAAAAATTTTGTGTATGTAATTTTTTTAAGCATATTTAATATATTATCTAAATTTCATAACAGTTAATATATGTCAGAAAATTACAAAAAAAATAGTGTATCGAATCTAAACTGATTTACGAAGTGACGTTGTTCATACTATAAAAACAAATTTTGTGCATTTTTAACCGCGTTCAAAAAAGGAGGATTATTAACTTGGCATGTATACATACATTATATAATGTGTGTATGTATGTATATATATATATATATATATATATATATATATATATATATATATATATATATATATATATATATATATATATAATATTTTGAACTAAAGTTATTGTCAATGCAGTCTATTTAAATTTGTATGCCTTGATGAAGAAAAAACTCTTTTTTAATTCTGTCAAGCTTTCGAGGATTTATTTTTCTCTTCTTCAGGAATACAATATTAATTAAAAAGTTAGAGAATTAACCTAACCTATAATTATTAAGTAACTCACCCATGCGGTTTGAATATGAAACAAGTAAAAATGTGAAAAACAGAGGAAGAACCCACCATTAACACTTTTTAATTATATATGCCTTTAAATATAATTAAAAAGTGTTAATGGTGTTTTTTTCTCAGTTTTTCACATATTAACTTGTTGGATAATTAAATTTATACTCATAATTTGGTGTATTTCTTAATAAAATTATTCTTTTTTCTGTTTTTTTGCTTCCAGTATTTTTCAACCTGCTGTGAGAGGGATGTGTGATGTTTCAGCCATTTGAAAGCCTCTTTTCCGCTATTGTCATTTTCACAATCTACAAAAAATAATAAATATTTTCCACAAAATTTTATTTCTGATGTTAGTACCTGAAAAGAGTTAATTCTAGTACAGACGACTAAGGTAATAATATGTACAGGTTTCCCAAATTTAAGAAATTCACGAAATTCCAAGTATTTCTGAAAATATTCAAAACAATTGGTTCTTATTTTTGGCTTTATTCAGGAAGCTACGATAAAATGGATTTTAATACTTCTATTACCACTATAGTCCTTTCCAAGATGGTGTTCTCAGATTTTAAATACTTTTGCTACTATTATCAGGTTATGTCAAAAAGAGACACTTGTTAAAAAGCATTGATTATTTTTCGAACCGATTCGGAACGAGTACAGAACTAGTTCAATATTGTTGTACAGCGCATGCTCTCATTATTTAACCTACGGTATGAATTGCTGTTAAAACTAGTTGTTTAAAATGACTTTTAGTGGTTCTTAGGTTTCATTATTTGTATTATTTTAAAGAAATATTTAATTATAATTTTTGTTTTTATATATTATGTTATTATTGGCAAGTCTGTCAGTTCCCTTTAGAATAAAATTTCTTGTTTTTGGCCAATAGAATTTTTAATAAAAAATTTATATTTTTGCTGAGATCTGATATTTTATATTTTTTCCATTGTTTTCAAATTTTTTGAGCCTAAAATAAACCTAACTCTAAACATATTCCTAATAATAAGATGCGCTTTTATTTTAAACTAAAAAAAACTTAATAGTTTCAGGTTCATTTTTATTGTTTCAAAAAACATTTTTTAACAAAACAAAAAAACTGTAAAATCGATTGTTAATAATTAATTTTTATAAAATTGCAAATGATTCATGACAATTCTTTAAACTTGCTGTCTGGTTCATCATTTTCATTCAAAAATATTTCCACATCATCCTGTGGAGCCCTTATTTGTTCTTTTTGACAAAATCATCTTCTAAGGATACATTCTGTAGCTCAACACTGTAATGCCTTTTGATTTAATGCGGTACAGCTGTCAATGTCTCCGTTTGACCTGTTCATTTATAAAATATAATTAAAATTTCATTGACACCTCGTTAAATATCCATTATCCTTGAATGGGTCAACAAGTGTCTTGATATAATATGTCTCTGCGTTTTTCTGGTAAAGTTTCATATAGAGAAGAGCTTTTTAAAGCTCTGTTCTTATGCACCGAACCAAAAAAGCTTGCAAAAATATCATGAATGTGGTCACATACCACTTAAGCCTAAAATAAAGTGACACAAATTTATAATACTGTTTTATTTTAGGACATTGTTAATAAAATTTTACATCACCTGGATTGACTACGGGTCTGTCAATTTTAATATTGGTACCTTCTATCACACCAGTCATTCCGGGAAAATTATTTGCTATAAGATATCCTTCAATTTCATTATTTCTGTATTATTGAGCCACATAATCACTTTCGTCGATAGATTGCTTTAAAAATTAGTTACTTTCCTTATAATCTTAAATAAAATGCTTTTGCTTATATTGGATCGGTCTGAGACATTCCTGTATGATGCGCGTGCATTTGCTGCAAACCATAATACATTTTAAAATGCTTCTTCAAAATCTTTTTCCTGCCAATATACAACTCTGAGTTAGTGAAGCGATATGCCACTTCTTGTAACATTGAAAATAATTAACACTTTTAGGAATTTTAAATAACTCTAAAATTCCCTTTAAGTCCTGATCGCTGCACGATAAATGATTTGACATGATAAGAACATTCACTAAACATGTATTTTTTTATGTTTAATTTATAACGTAAAAAGCACTTTTTTAGCTTCCCAATTAAGATTCTAGATAATCTGATACTAATTAAAGTATAACTAATATAATATAATAAATATACAGTGCCTTCATTTCAAAACGAACCATCCTTAATAACTTTGTTAAATAGAAAAATTTAAAAAAAAGAAAAAACACGTCAATTTAGATACACAGGGGGAAGTTTAATTTTGCATTTGTTAAAAGTCTGTCAATCACCTCCTCACCTCCAGCTAACCTCACTTTGATATGTCAAATAGGAACCCCCACATTGTGACACATCATTGTAAGCAGCATAAAATTGTCTATCCAATCGTATAAAAAAAATTAAATCGGTTGACGTACAAGCGAATAGTGTGCAAAAATGTCTTGTAATAATGCATAATATATCGGCCTCGAACTTTGGTATGTCAAATGATTACCCTATAGTGTGATACATCATTTTAAAGGACGTACGATCTGCTATCCAACGATGTCAAAAAAAATTAAGTTAATAGACGTTATAGGCAATTAGGATGCAAAAATGTGTGTTAAATATAAGCAGTTTATTCAGTTTTATTCAGTTGAAGAAAATTATTTTATTAAATGTTCAAAATGTGCGCCGTTATTAGCGAGACAATAAAAAAGCCTATTTTGAAATTCCCCACGAACATTGGCAAGGGTTTCTCTGCTAATTCCTCTACATTCCCGAACAATTCGATCTTTTAAATCGTCAATATTTTCAGGTGGGGTTTTATAAACCTTGCTTTTTAAATACCCCCAAAGAAAAAAGTCTAGAGGGGTTAGGTCTGGAGACCGTGCTGGCCATTCAATTGCACCACGTCTGCCAATCCACGTCCCTGGAAAATGTTCATCAAGCCACTCTCGAATTGCCAAAGCGTAGTGCGGGGGAGCTCCATCTTGCTGGAAATGCAAATTATTTTCATTTAGTACCATAACAGCATTTTCATCCACTTGATTTTCTAAAGATTGCACAATGGCAGGGTATATTGTGTTTTCTAAAAGGTTTAAATAAATTTGCCCAGTTAAATTATCTTCCAAAAAAAATGGCCCGATGATTTCATTGCCATAAATTCCTGCCCACACGTTAATTTTTTCGGGATATTGAGTATGCCCTTCTCGGAAAAGGTGCGGATTTTCATTATCCCAGTATCTGCAGTTATGTCTGTTAACCAGTCCATTTAGAAAAAAAGTTGATTCATCACTAAAGCAGATATTCTTAGGTAAATGGGGGTCCTCGTCAATTCGTTGGCACATTAATTCGCAAAATTGAATTCTCCTATCAAAATCGTCTTCTCCGAGTTCTTGAAGAATTTGAATTTTGTAGGGAAAAAACTGATTTTGTTTTAAAACTTTATGCACAGAGCCAGCAGAAATGTTGGTTAAATCTGCGACCTTTGAGATGGATAAAGTTGGATCTATTGCAAACTGTCCTAGTACCTCGATTTGGCATGCTTCATCTACAACCCTTTTCTCAATAGATTTTTTATTACAAACGGATCCCGTTTCTTCAAACTTTCGTACCAATTCGAGTACATATTTATGGCCCACGTTTTTGTCTTGATGCCTCTCGTTAAATGCTCTGGCGGTTCTGCGAGCGCACCGATCTTCAGCTCCATAGAGAAAAATTATTTCTATTCTTTCGGCTAGCGTATACACCATTTATATTCACGTTTCAACTAGGCGTCACAATGACAATTTTAACAATAATAAACAACTGGTGTTTAAAGACCTTAAAAATTTTATTTATTGCAGTGATTTCTTGTACCTATCAGGTACCGCAAAAAATATCATTGAAATAAATACACTAGATTGATTAGACTGCAATGAATTTTGCGATGAATTTTAAAACAGGCTTAGTTTTTTTCTCGCAAATATTTTAACTGTTTATTATTTTAAAAAAATATTTATTTTAAATTTAAAATAATATTTTACTCTATGAAGTAGCCATTTGACATAATAAAGTTTAATGTGATAAGGTGTCTATTATTACCACACATCTTTTCTTACTATTCGCTTGTACATCAACAGATTTTGTTTTTTTTATTGGCTAAATAGGAGATAGTATGTTCTTTAAAATGATGTATCACACTATAGGGTAATCATTAGACATACTAAAGTTCGAGGCCGATATATTATGCATTATTACAAGACATTTTTGCACACTGTTCGCTTGTACGTTAACCGATTTAATTTTTTTTATACGGTTGGATAGACAATTTTATGCTGCTTACAATGATGTGTCACAAGGTGGGGGTTCCCATTTGACACATCAAAGTGAGGTTAGCTGGAGGTGAGGAGGTGATTGACAGACTTTTAACAAATGCAAAATTAAACTTCCCCCTGTATATCTAAATTGACGTGTTTTTTCTTTTTTTTAAATTTTTCTATTTAACAAAGTTATTAAGGATGGTTCGTTTTGAAATGAAGGCACTGTATATTGTCCCCAAACAAACGAAAGACCTAAAATAAAATAAATACAATTGTTGAATAGTTGCAGATGCAGCCGCAGCTTGAAACCAGGCGATGCATAAAATTCTGAACTTACAGTTCTTGTTCAATTTTTAGAACCGGTAAAACTAGTTCAGAATCGATCTCGAACTGAATTATTTTCTCTGCGAACATGGAACCGTATTAAAAATTCAGAACGAAAAAACGTTGGCAAGAGTGGATACTATATATCGGAAGGTGGCAACACTGAGGACGCTCCTCGTACAATAGACGCGCAGAGTTTACTTTGTCGGCTTCGATGGCGGTACGTGTGAAGTGATGCGCTAAAGGTTTATAATCGTATATGGCGTCGTTTTGGAAAATGGTAAGTATAATTTGAAATTTATTAAGAGTTTTGTTGTTTAATAATGCTAGGAAAATTGTAGTTATTTTTATCGATAACAACTTTCGCATTAAACTATTATTATTGAATATATTTCATAAAAATTATTTTTGAAGCGCGTTTTCTTGGCTTCATTTTATAAGGTGTAAAATTTTCAAACTTTGGAGTTACAAAAGAAAACTAAACTAGGGAATTTTCCCACATAATTATAATACTCTATTGTATTAAACGTTTTTAGGGAATTTATTTTACAAAAACCTTAGGGTTAAAAATAATTCGTGGTTTTGGTATTGTTTAACAAATTTAGGGTAAATTAGATGAAAAAATGAATAGATTACTTACATTGTCCGTCTCTAAGGTTATAAATGTCTTGGCTAATAAATATTGCTCATATGAAATACACAATTGATTTTTTTTTAAAAAGCTGTATTTTGTAAACTCCAGATACTTTTTGGGTAGATAAACCATCTAGAACATTGAAAATGTTTTTATTATGCCTCGACCATATGTTTATGTAAACTTTTTCACTAAGGATGTGATCTAATAATTTTTTCCTCTTTGTATATTTTTAAGGATTATATTATGTTCTTCTCAATTTGAAATTTTAAAATTTTATCTTTCCCTGAATTACGTCAAAAATAAAATGATCTTATTTTGAAATAACTACAATTTTTCCTCTCTTTGTAGATTTTGATTATTTATCTTGTCCATTATTATTTGATTGGGTTTTTGGTAATTTGTTTCCTTTTAAACTATTTCAAAAATGAAATGGTGTAATATAAAAATCATTATTTTTGTTGCTTTGTAGAATTTATTTTTTTTTAAACGGTATTTTAATGTTCTTGTAATTTCATGCGGTTCTTATATTTAATCAACCCCCTAAACTGCTCTAAAAATGAAATGATCTAACTGAAAAATCACTATAATTTTTCCTCTCATGGTGTAATTTGGTTATATTTTATCAAGTCTATGATAATTTATGTTAATTTACCTTTTAAACTGCTTCAAAAATGAAATAATATCATGTAAAAACTATAATTTTGAATATATGGAGAATTTCTTTTTTTGTGAAAGGTATCATAACGTCTTTTATAATTTAATGCGGTCCTTTAAAATTTCACGTGATCCTCTTATTTTGCCAACCCGTAATAAACTGCTTCTTAAATGAAATGTTTGTTTTTCAAATTTTACAAAATTTCTTAATTTTTATTTAATGAAAAATATTTTGAAGCTCTTTTTAATTTCTTATTGCTCTGATATTTGGTCAAAGCGTAATAAACTGTTTTTAAAATGAAATGACCCTATTTTAAACTTGATTGCAGAATTTCTTATTTTTTCTTTATGAAAAAGGTTTCAAAATCTTTTATAAATTCTCGTGATCCTTATATTTGTTCTATGCGTAATAAACTGCTTCTAAAATGAACAGGTCTTATTTCAAAATGAAAATTTTCTCTTTGCAGAATTTCGTAATATTTCTTTAAGAAAAGTGTTGTAATATCCTTTATAATTTCTTGTGGTCCCTATATTTCGTTTATATGTAATAAACTGCTCCTAAAATGAAATGGTCTTATTTTAAATTCCTCTCTCATGAGAATTTCTTGATTTTTATACTATAAAAAGTATTTTAAAATTATTTATAATTTCTCGTGTTCATTATGTTTGGTCAACGCTTAATAAACTGCTTCAAAAAGGAATTAGTCCTACCAAAATATTATAAATATTCCTTCTTTGCAGAATTTCTTAATATTTCTTTATGAAAAGTATTTTATTATCCTTTATAAATTCTCGTGGTCCTTATATTTGTTCTAAGGGTAATTAACTGCTTCTAAAAGGAATAGGTCGTATTTGAAAATAAAAATTTTTATCAACACGTAATAAACTGCTTCTAAAATGAAGTAGTCTTAATAAAAATCATAACTTCTTTGTCTTTGCAGAATTTTTTAATTTTCCTCTATGAAAAGTAATGTCTTTTAAAATGTTAACTTGGTATTATATTTGATCAACGCGTGATAAACTGCTCCTCAAATTAAGCAGTCTTCTTAAAAGATCATAATTTCTCGTGACCTTATGTTAGGTCAACGTGTAATAAACCAAATGGTTTTATTAAGAAATCATTATTTTATTTTCTTTGTAGCATTTTCCATTATGAAAGATATTTTAATGCCGTTTAAAATTTCACTAGGTATTATATTCGTCCAACGCGTAATAAACCGCTCCTAAAATGAAACAGTCTTATTAAAAAAATATAATTTCCCTCTTTTTGCAGATTTTCTTAATTTTTCTTTATAAAGAATGATTTAATATCCTTTATAATTTCTCGTGGTCCTTATGTTAAGTCAACATATAAACTGCTTCCAAAAAGAAATATTTTTATTAATTAATCATTGTTTTATTCTCTTTGTACAATTTTTTTTACGAAAAGTGATTTAATGTCTTATAAAATTTCATTTGGTATTATATTTGGTCAGCACGTAATAAACTACTCCTAAAATGAAGCAGTTTTATTAAAAGATTATAATTTCCCTTTTTTTTTGCAGAGTTTTTCTTTATAAAAAGTGATTTAATATCTTTTATAATTTTTCGTGGTCCTTATGTTAAGTAAACTGCTTCCAAAAAGAAATGGTTTTATTAAGCAGTCATTATTTTGTTCTCTTTATAGCATTTTCCTTTATAAAAAGCATTTTAATGTCCTTTTAAATTTCACTTGTATTATAATTGGTCAACGCGTAATAAACTGCTCCCAAAATGAAGCAGTCTTATTAAAAATCATTTCCCTCTTTTTGCAGAATTTCTTAATTTTTCTTTGTGAAGAGTGATTTAATATCCTGTTTAATTTCTCGTGGTCCTTATATTTGTTCTACGCGTAATATAAACTGCTTCTAAAATGAACAGGTTTTCTTTCTAAATCAAAAATTTTCCTTCTTTGCAGAATTTCTTTATTTTTCTTAATAAGAAGTATTTTAATTTCCTTTTTAATTTCTCTTGGTCGTTATTTTTGTTCTACGCGTAATATAAACTGCTTCTAAAATGAACAGGTATTTCAAAATCAAAGTTTTTCCTTCTTTGAAGAGTTTCTTAATTTCTCTTTAAGAAAAATGTTTTAATGCCCTTTATAATTTCTCGTGGTCCTTAAATTTATCCCAAGGGTAATAAATTGTTTCTAAAATGAAGAGCTGTTATTAAAAAATCAAAATTTTTTCTTCTTTGTAGAATTAATTAATATTTCTTTATGAAAATTATTTTAATAATCTTTATAAGTTCTCGTGGTCCTTATATTTAATCTAAACTGCTTCTAAAATGAATACGCCTTATTTCGAAATCAAAATTTTTTCTTCTTTACTGAATTTCTAAATTTTTCTTCATGAAAATTGTTTTAATGCCCTTTAATTTTCCATCGATCTTATATTTGGTTAACGCTTAATAAACTGCTTGTTAAATGAAATATTTGTCTTTCCAAATCATAATATTCCTCTTTTCGCAGAATCTCTTAGTTTCTATTTAACTAAAACTGTTTTAGAATTCTCTTGAAATGCTGGTGGTCTTTATATTTGTTCTGCACGTAATAAAGTGGTTCTAAAACGAAACGTTATTCTTTCAAAATCATAATTTCCTTTTTTTGCAGAATTTTTTTTGACTTTTATATATAAAAAGTGTATCCTTTATAAGTTCTCGTGGTTCTTATATTTGATCTACACGTAATAAATTACTCCTAAAATGAAATGGTCTTCTTTCAAATTCCTGTCTGTACAATTTCTTAGTTCTTATAAAAAGTATTTGAAAATTGAACGCGTTATAAACTACTTCAAAAATGATTTAGTTTAATTAAAAAATCAAAATTTTTCTTTTTTTGCAGGATTTATTAGTATTTCTTTGTGAAAAATTTATTAATATTTCTTTGTGAAAGGTAGTTTAATATCCTTTATAATTTCTCGTGGTCATAATGTTAGATCAACGTGTCATTAATTGCTTTTTTAACTGACTTCTAAAAGAAGGAGGTTCTCAATTCGTTGACTATGTATGTTTTTTTTTACGTATGTACACCGATTACTTCGGAACCGCGGCACCGATTTGAACGAAATTTTTTACGTTATGTTCAGGGAGTTGCTGCGGGGTCTCATACTTTTTTTAGACGAAATTGGTGCAGTAATATCCAAGATGGTGCTGACAATATGGCGGTCAAAAAAATTAATTTTGTCTGATTTTCTCTAAAATTGGTATGGGGGAATTTTTGGGGTCGTACATAACGAATCTGAAATTATTTTTTAAAAATTCAATATGGCAGATTCAATATGACAAAAAAATTTAATTTTATCTGATTTTCTCCAAAATTGGTGTGGGTGAGTTTTTGGGGTCGCACATAACGGATCCAAAATATTTTTAAAAAATTCAATATGGCGGATGCATCGGACTAAAAAATCAATTTTGTCCGATTTTCTCCAAAATTGGTACGAGGGAGTTTTAAGGGTCATACATAACTAATCTAAAATTATTTTTAAAAAATTCAATATGTCAGATCTATTATGTCGAGCGAAAAAATCAATTTTGTACAATTTTCTTCGAAATTGGTACGGTGGAGTTTTCGGGGTCGCACATAACGAATCTGAAATTATTTTTAAAAAATTCAATATAACGGATAGAAGATGGCGGATTAAAGATTCTACATCTCCCGATTTTGTCTAAAATCAGTATCGGGGTATTTTTGTTAGTGTTAATTATGAATTTAAAATATTTTTTGAAAAACTCAATCTGGCAGATTTAATATAGTGTCTTAAATTTTTTTTAGTTTTCGATTATCCCCCAAACTGATCTAGGGGGTTCTTGAGGGTGTAAATTATGAATTTGAAAGTATTTTTTCAGGAATGAATATAGCAAATCCAAGTTAGCGGACTAAAAATTTTGCATTTTTCGATTTTGTTCAAAGGTAGGACTGAATTGTTTTTGAGGATGTAAATAGCGAATATAAGTCTAGAAATTTCATCCAAAACTGGTACTTGGGGGCTTTGAAGGGTTTAGAGTTAGATTAGATTAAGACTTAAAATAATTTTTTTGAAACTCAAAATAGCGGATGCAATATGCTAGGTTGAAAATTTTACCTTATTCGCATTTTTTCAGATTTGGTATTAGATGGTTTTCGGGGTCGTGTATTACGAATATGAAGTTAATTTTTTACAACTATTAGGTTGATATGATACAATATGGTCAGAAAATTTTACATATTCCGATTTTATCTAAAATTGATATTGTGGGGTTCTTGAAGCGTGTACAAACTCAATATGCAGTATAAAATATATCGAGCCAAGAAATTTACATCTCAGGTTGTTTGGGGCCTTTGAATAATATAATATAATAATATGATAATTTGAAATTTAAGATAGTGGATTTACTATGACACATTAAATATTTGTTTGACACAATTTTACTGGTATTTGGAAAACTCTAATAACCAAAGAATTTTTAGTGGTTCATTTTATCTCGATTAGTACTTAGTTCAAATAATTTATGGATATCATAATGAATTCAAAACTAAAAATAAAAAAATAAAATTTTTATAAAAAATTGAACCGACTTCTAAAAGTGCGCTAAAAAGTGAAAAATAACTATAAATTTTTATCTGAAATTGAACTTTTTGAAGTCGGCGTTAAATATTTTATAAATGAAATAAATAACTACTTATATATACAAATTATGGTAAGAAAGCAATTACAAATAAAGTATTTTTAATCTGTTTATGCAAATCACATTTTGTCAGGTATTAGTTTGGCGCCGACTTCAAAAAGTTCAATTTCATATAAAAATGTATGGTTATTTTTCACTTTTTAGCGCACTTTTAGAAGTCGGATCAATTTTTTTTAAAAAAATTTATTTAAAAAAATGGTTTTATTACGAAATAGCAGTTTTATTCTCTTTGTAGAATTTTTCTTTATGAACAGTATTTTGATGTCCTTTGAGATGTTACTAGGTTCTGATGTTTAGACAACACTTTTAATAAACTACTGCTACTATAAAAATGAAATCTTCTTATTTAAAAATTATAAGTTATTCTTTTCTTACAGTATAAATGAACCTGAGTTTGTGTTTAGCACAAAAAAACGAACTATTATTAAATTAAAAATGGCCTTAATGTTTATTTACTTATAATTATCGATAGGAGAGAGATATTTTGATGAGGTTTTCAAGGAATATTAAGCTGGTCAAAAGAAACTGGAATATTTAGCATCTTTTTAAACACGTTGTTGTTTCACAATGTATTGGGCGATTGTGATGTGCCCTGCAAATTTAAAGAACTTGTTTTCTTCTGATTTCACCAGTGGTGTTTAACCATCTCTTAAAGGTTTTATTTATTATACAGTGGTGTATTTCAAAAATTGAAATTTTTTAAGTAATTTTTACACCTTTTTTGCCAAAAATATGAGAGACAACAACTTTAAGTTCGTATTATTGAATTCAATATTTTTTTAAAATATTTCTTGCAGAAGGTGTAAGGTTTTTCTTCTAGGATACGTGTTTGTCCGCGAAATTTAAAACAAGCAAACAAAATAAATTCCAAATATTAAAAAATACTGCTGTCGTTGAGTATTTTTCGTCAAATAATAGGAAATATCTAAAAATAATTTAAGAAAAGAGAAGTATTTAGAAAATAATCTCAAGTAACTTCCATTTGGGACAGCCGTCAAGTTTATGGTTTTCTTCAATAAATTTTTTAATAATCGATCAAATATACATATATAACTGAAAAAGGAATAGAAATGTGGTTTTATGATAATTAAATTTGAAATATTGATATTTTTTATCAAAAAATTGCATATTTTCCATTGTTAGTGTTCGAAAACAATGCTAATTTTTTTTTTTTTTATTTTGACCAACAATTTATTCCGAAAATTCGAAAAACCTCTCTGTGTAGATACTTGTAGAATTAAGATCAAGATTGCTTAAAAACATTAGAAAAGAAGTTTGGGGAAAGAGGAATTAGATGCAGAATTGGAGTGCTCATTAAAATATTACATTAAGAAATTTGGGTGACAGAAAGGAATCCAAGGTTCCTAAATTTTTAAAATATTCTGAAGGATAATAATAAATATTTTTCAATATATTTATAGTTAGTTTACAATAGGTACGATATCAGGTAGGCGGACCTTTTATGTCCTTAACCCATAAAATTTAACTAGAACAATTATTAATGTGATCTTGAGTTTTACCTTATTTCTTCTGTTTATGCCCGATAAAAAAGTAATTTTTTGGGTACGGGCAAAGTTGTAAAAATTTGTGTACGTTATTTTTGAGCATATCTAATATAGTACTTAAATTCCATAAAAATTATATCGGAAAACTATTGGAAAAAAATTATGTATCGAATCTAAACTGATTCACAAAGTGACGTTGTTCGTAAAATAAAAACAAATTTTGTACCTTTTTAACAGAATTCAAAAAAGAAAAAATCTGAGCCCTTTGTATACCATTTTGGTCAATACCAGAAGATTATGGATCTTTCTACATGGTGTAACGAAAATAAGAAAAAGGCGTAATCTGGCGATTTCTAGACCTTCTGTCATAGGCGTTCCGTTCTCGAAATAAGAGAATAGAAGTTACTAAAAAGTTCCAGACCTTCTTTCATCGACGTATCATGAGAAAATTAACAAAAGGTAAAATTAGTTAAATAAATTATGAACTCGAAGAAAATAAACCCAGAACCGTACAAACTAGAAACACAAACTATATATATATATATATATATATATATATATATATATATATATATATATTTATTTATTTATTGTGTGACTGAAATCCAATTGTACATTGCCTAGGGATGTATTTTATTTGAGAAAATATTTACCTACTATTGAACGTTCTATTAGCAAAATTTTAGCCAAATATTCCTTTCCAGATAGTTCCTAAAGGATTTCTGGTTACTAGTTAGTAATGATATTTTAGTGCATATATATGAATATTTCATGTCGTTTAATTATTTATGATTAGCAGGTCCGGACTAGAAAATAGGCATCATATTTATTATTAAAAGTACAAAACACACGTATAACTTTTTATACACTTTAATGGCGTGCTGTAAGGCTTAAATAGATTACTGAAGACTGATAAAATATATTCGTTTGTCGCAATGATTTCTTCATAGGTTTTAGCACAATTAATTCTTATATAATGAAATGAACAAGTTGAGAGTTGGCCAGGGATAAAAGGCCGAGAGGCACAAAAATAAATTTGCCATTTCTTTCCGCGATGTAAACAGAACTGAACGTCCTTTATATATATATATATATATATATATATATATATATATATATATATATATATATATATATATATATATAGATTCCCAGTGCAAATAAGAGTAGATTTTATATTAATTAGACGGAACGTTTTAATAAATCCCTGTATACATGTTTTTAGATTTCATTTCACTTTATGTTAGTTTTCTTCTTTTGGTTAACGAACCAGTGTTGTGATTCACCTTAAATGTCACTATCACTACATGAAATTTCTTGTACAAAAATCAGGGGAAGCTTTAATAAAACATTAACTATATATGAAAATTTTTTATTAATTTAGACACCAAGAAGACAAAATAACTTAACGTAAAACGAAGTGATTAGGGATTTTTCCAACGTATATTGTTATAAAGATATATATTTAAAAACAGTTTATATACTGCGTGATTTGTTTGTTATGGGTCGTATTCTCTGTAAATTTCTTTAAAATCAATACCAAACTATAACAAGTTTTTAAATAATGTGACCAGCCAAAATAAGTTTACATTTTAATATATTTTAAACATACTCTTGGTATATTTCTTAATAAAATTCTTCTTTTTTCTGTTTTTTGCTTCCTGTATTTTTCAACCGGCTGGGAGAGTGCTGTGTTACATTTCAGTCATTCATAAGCCTCTTTTTCGCTATTGTCCCGTTCACAATCTACAAAAAATTATAAATATTTTTCACAAAATTTTATTTCTGATGCAAGTGCCTGAAAAGAACGAATTCTAGTACAAACGACTAAGGTAATAATATGTACTGTTTCCCAAATTTGAGAAATTCAAGAATTTCCAATTACTTCCTATAATATTCATAACAAACAAAAAATTAATTCTTATTTTTTGGCTTTGTTCGGGAAAATACGATAAAATAAGTTTTAATATTTCTATTATCATTATAGTCCTTTCCAAAATGGTGTCTTCAGGTTTTAAATGCTTTTGCTACTATTATCAGGTCAAGTTAAAAAGAGGCGCCTGTTATAAAGCATTGGAAATTCTGACTACAACCAAGCAACACACTTGATATTTTAACAAAAAATAAAATATCTCTCTGAGCCTAGTGTGTAAGAAAGAGATGGAGAAAACCCTTTTATATAAAGCAGGTCACTGTTTTTCTTAGTAAAAGTGTCATATAAACTTATTTTCGTTCGACGAACTGTTCTCAATTTAATAATTTATTTTTACAAAAAAAAATACAATCCGACTTCAAAAAATTGCATTAAAAAGTAAAAAATAAATAATACACTATTTTAGAGTGCAGTCAATATAATAATTATAGATATCCTTATTTATTTGGAACTTTTTTAAAGTCGACACCCTGGAAGGGATTATTTTAAAATTAATTCAAGATGAATTGATATTTTAACCGACTTCATTTTTATATCGTATTGTATTGTTTTCGTAGTTTTTGATCTGTGTTCATTTTTCTTTACGTTAGTTAAGACTGCCTTTATGTAGTTTGGAGGTATTTTTTTATAAAAATTAAATTTCTCGCCACTTTCAAAACAGTGTTAAGTAAATGAGTGAAATATCTTAATCCAATCAAAAAAAAATGCGTTCCGTCATCAACAATTGATTGGCAATTTTTAGCCTCCTTGAATAACGCCAAGGAAGATTTATATTTTTGGTAGTACTTCCTTCAATATATTGAAAACCATATCAAAATAGCTCACTTCTATCCAAAACTATACGGAAATGAAATCGATTAAGAAGTTGTTTTACTAACAAATCTGCATTTTCCATTCCCTTGCAACATTTTTATGGGATCTTCCAGAAAACTCCTTAAAACATGCTGAAAATTTTGTTAAAAATATCTCGTTTTAATCAAAAGTTATATAGAAATGAATATTATTAAAAATTTTACAAGCTATTAATTTTTTCCCTTTTCACCCCTTTTGCAAAACAATTATGTTGAGAATATTTTTATGGGACCATCACCGAGAACCCATCAGAACATCTTGAAAGTTTTATCAACAAAACTCACTCTCATCAAGAATTATGAGTGAACAAAAAAAGAAAAAGAAACGTCGAATTGATAACCTCCTTTTTTTTAAAGTCGATTGTATCGGTTTTTTGTTATAAATATTCAAGGAACGCTACTGGTGAAAGTAAAAAAAAATCTTTTAGACAAAATGTTTTATGAGCAGTTTATATTTAGCAAAATTCTACAGATATATCGAGAAAAAACCTATTTAAAAAAGTGAACAACCTATATTTGAAAATTGAAGCAGCAAATCTATATTAATATAACCTTTTTCCGTCAAATATTGTGTCAAATAAGGGCCTTTCAAAATTGACAGACAGTATATATTTTTTTAAATATAAATGCGAGTTGCTGAGCCTTATTTCTGTGCCAAATTTCAGCTCAATCCATGTATTCAGTTGAGAGAATTCGACAACTTCTATTGAAGAAACTGTACGAAACATTCAGATGAGCGAGTGAGCAGATAATATTTGATTTTTCCAATTTATGGTACCCAACCCAAAAATGTATAGCCAGCGTCAATTATGGCGTTAAAATGAATCCTCAATCAACGAATGGTACGTCCTCTAAAACTTTTTAAGAAAATAGAAAACAGTTTTTCAAAATATTCTTAAATAACAAAGTTAAAATAACAATTAAAGACCATCAGATGAAATTTTTCCGTTACTGTGTAGTTTTTAACATTATTTTCATTAATACGAATCTTTTGGTAAATAAAATATTAAAATGGGTTTTTCCGTTTTGGTTCTATAAGAAAAAAATAAAATTACCATCATACGAAACTGGTAAAACGCAGGGTCCTTTTGACGTTCCGTAATAGGTGCAAATTCTGACGAACACGAGTCCAGCAGGGGATTGTGATTTTACATTGAGTGTAGGAAGCTCAGTTTTTCTTATCTTCAATTACCCAGTCTACCGAAATACCATTAAGTCATAATAAATTTTGAACTCAGACTTTTTTTTATAAAAAAAAACACCGATTCTGGATGTATCGCTGTAGAACCAAATATCAAATTAAAATTAATATTGAAAATTGCACATTTACAATACAAATCTGTTTTAAAGGTTCGTCTACGTAACAATAATAGTCTTTGCTCTCCTCCTTGCGGACATTTAAGATACGTTTATTTCCATATGGTAATCCCTGAAGTATTTTTATGTACACATATGCGTGTGAAACCCCCGACGTGAACGTATAAAAAGAACGTTCTTACATTTTACGATCTGGGACATGTGAATTAATAAATGACGTGTCAAAAAATCCTCGTTTCTCATGCATAATATCAGAAAAAAAGGTTGGCTGCAGTGGATACTATACCATTTTAAAACTACCGAAATATATCGAAATCTACCGAATATCAACGAAACATCAACCGAATTCAAATCCGAAGGTGGCAACACTGATGACGCTCCTCGTTCAGTAGACGCGCAGAGTTCACTTTGTCGGCTTCGATGGCGGTACGTTTGAAGTGATGCGATGAACATTTATAATCGTATATGGCGTCGTTTTGAAAAATGGTAAATATAATTTGAAATTTATAACTTTATTTTGATATTTGATTAGCCATCGTTTAATAATGTTAGGGAAACTGTAGTTATTTGAGCATTAAACAATTCTTGCTGAATATATTTCATAAAAACTATTTTTGAAGCGCGTTTTCTTGGATTCATTTTATAAGCTGTTGTAAAATTATCAAACTTTGGAAATACCAAAAAAAAAAACTAAATTAGCGAATCTTCCCACATAATTATAATACTCTTATTAAACATTTTTAGGGAATCGGTTTTTAAAAATCACATGGTTAAAAAAATTGGTGGTTTTCATATTGTGTAACAAATTTAGAGTAAGATAAAAAAAATGAATAGATTGTCTGTCTGTAATGTTATAAATTTTTTCGCTAATAAATGTTCCTTATGTAAAATACACAATTTTTTTAGAATAATGCTATATTTCGTAAACTCCACATACATTTTGGGTAGATAAACCATTCTAGAACATATAAAATATTTATTATCGTGCCACCATCATATGTTTGTAAACTTTTTCACTGAGTACGTCATTGAAGATAAAATTAATGTTTTTTATCTGTATATTTTTTAAGGAATATATTATGTTCTTCCTGATTTAATATTCTAAAATTTTATCTTCCCTTAAACTACATCAAAAATTAAAAGATCTCGTTTTAAAATAACTACAATTTGGTTATTTATCGTGTCCATTATAATGTCATCGGGTTTGTGTAATTTGTTTCCTTTTAAACAATTTCACAAATGAAATGGTATACTATAAAATTCATTATCTTTGTCTTTTTGCAGAATTTCTTATTTTTTTTATGAACGGTGTTTTAATATCCTTTATTCTTCATGTGGTTTTTTTATATTTAATCAACCACTAAACTGCTCTAAAAATGAAATGATCTAATTGAAAACTAAGTACAAGTTTCCCTTTGTACAGTTCGGTTATATTTTGTCATGTCTATGTTAATTTATGTTAAATTGTTTCCTTTTAAACTGCTCAAAAATGAAATAAAATAAAACAAAAATTATAATTTTGAATTTATGGAGAATTTCGTTATATTTTTTCTAAAAGGTATTATAACGTCCTTTATAATTTAATGTGGTCCTTTTAAATTTCACTTGATTCTTTCATTTCGTCAATCCGTAATAAACTGCTTCAAAATTGAAATGTTTTCATTTCAAAATTAAAATTTTTCTATTTGATGAATTTCCTATTTTCTTTATGAAAAGTATTTTAATTTCCTTTAAAATTTCTCATGGTCCTTGTATTTGACTAACGGGTAATAAACTAATGATAAAATGGAATGATTTAATTTCAAAATCATACTTCAATTTTTGCAAAATTTCTTCAATTTTATTTAAAGCAAAGGTTTTAAAATTTTTCATAATTCCTCGTGATCCTTACTTTTGGCCAACCCATAATAAGCTGTTTTAGAAATGAAGGGGTCTTATTTAAAAATAATAATTGCTGTCTCTTTGCAGAATTTCTTAATTTTTTTATAATATGTGTTTTAGTATCTCTTTTAATTCCACGTAGTCCTTATATTCAGTCAATGCGTAATAAACTGCTTCTAAAATGAAACGATTTTATTTTAAATTACTCTGCAGAATTTCTTAATTTGTTTTACTATAAAAAAAAATTTTAAAATTCTTTATCATTGCTCGTAATTCTTATATTTCGTGATTCCATTATAAACTGCTTCTTAAATGAAATGTTTGTCTTTCAAAATAGGAATATTCATCTTTTTACAAAATTTCCTAATTTTTATTTAATACAAAATGTTTTGAAATTCCTTATAATTTCTCATGGCTCTGATATTTGATCAACGAGTAATAAACTACTTCTAAAATGAAATGGCCCTATTTTAAAATTATAATTCCTCTTTAGTTGCAAATTTCTTAATTTTTCTTTATGAAAAATGATTTAATATCTTTTATAATATCTCGTGGTTCTTATATTTGTTTTACGCATAATATACTGCTTCTAAAATGAACAGGTCTTATTTCAAAAAGAAAATTTTCCCTTTTCCGCGAATTTTTTTAATATTTCTTTAAGAAAAATGTTTTTATATCGTTCACAATTTCTCGTGGCTTTATCTTTAGTGTACACGTAATAAACTACTCCTAGAATGAAATTATACTTTTAAAAGTATTCTAAAATTATTTATAATTTCTCATGAATCTTATGTTTGGTCAATGCTTAATAAACTGCTTCAAAAAGGAATTAGTCCAACTAAAATATCGTAAATGGTCCTTCTTTGCAGAATTTCTTAATATTTCTCTATGAAAATATTTTAATATCTCGTGTGTTCCTTATATTTTTTCTACGCGTAATAAAC
The DNA here is from genome assembly GCA_034092305.1 of Diaprepes abbreviatus. NCBI lineage: Eukaryota > Metazoa > Arthropoda > Insecta > Coleoptera > Curculionidae > Diaprepes > Diaprepes abbreviatus. The sequence goes on from JASJET010000040.1 coordinate 2,527,244, forward strand.
TGCTTCTAAAATGAGTGTCTTTTCGAAATCTAAATTTTTCGTTCTTTGCCGAATTTTTAAATTTTTCTTTATGAAAAATAATTCAATATCATTTATAATTTTTAATCCTCCTTATATTCGATCTACATGCAATAAACTGCTCATACAATGAAATGGTCTTCTTTTAAAGGCCTCCTTCGAGATAATTTCCTAATTTAAGTATTTTAAAATGCTTTATAATTTCTCATGAATTTTATGTTTGATCAACGCTTAATAAACTGCTTCCAGAATGAATTAGTCTAGCTAAAAAAAATCATAATTTTTCCTTTTGCAGAATTTTTTAATATTTCTTTATGAAAAGTATTTCTAATATATTTTACAAGTTCTCATGGTCCTTATTTTTGTTCAAAGGTTAATAAACTGCTTCTAAAATGAATTCGTCTTATTTCAAAATGAAAAATTTTCCTTCTTTGCAGAATTCCTTATTTTTTCTTTAGGAAAAGTGTTTTAATGTTCTTTAAAATTTCGGTTGGTTTTATATTTGGTCAACGCGTAATAAATTGCTTCTAAAATGAAGTAGTCTTATTAAAAAAATCATAATTTCTCTGTCTTTGCGGAATTTCTTTATAATGAGTTAATATCCTTTATAAATTCTCGTAGTCGTTATCAGTGCGTAATAAACTGCTTCTAAAATGAAATAGTCTTAATAAAAAAAATCATAATTTCTCTGTCTTTGCAGAATTCCTTAATTTTTCTTTAGGAAAAGTGTTTTAATGTTCTTTAAAATTTCGGTTGGTTTTATATTTGGTCAACACTTAATAAATTGCTTCTAAAATGAAGTAGTCTTATTAAAAAATCATAATCTCTCTGTCTTTGCAAAATTTCTTTATGAAAAGTGAGTTAATATCCTTTATAATTTCTCGTGGTCTTTATATTTGATCTACACATAATAAACTGCTCCTAGAATGAAATAGTCTTATTTCAAATTCCTCTCTTAGTTTTTATACTTTTAAAAGTGTTCTAAATTTTTTTGTGATTTCTCACGAATCTTGTCTTTGGTCAACACTTAATAAACTGCTTCAAAAATCAATTAGTCTTTAAAAAAAAACATAAATTTTCCTTCTTTGCAGTATCTCTTAATATTTCTTTATGAAAAGGATTTTAATATTCTTTATAAATTCTCTTGGTCCTTATGTTTGTTCTAAGGGTAATAAATTCCTTCTAAAATGAATGCGTCTTATTTCAAAATAAAATTTCTCGTTCTTTGCCGAATTTTTCTTTATAAAAAGTGATTTAATATTGTTAATAATTTTTTATCCTTATATTCGATCTACACGTAATAAACTGCTCCTAGAATGAAGTGTTTTTTTTTCAAAGTTCTCTCTCGGTAGATTTCCTTAATTTTTATACTATAAAATGTATTTTGAAATTCTTTATAATATTTTATGAATCTTATGCTTGGTCAACGCTTAATAAATTACTTCCAATTTTACTAAAATTCATAATTTTTACCTTTGCAGAATTTTTTGATATTTCTGTATGAAAAGTATTTTAATATTTTTTACACGTTTTCAGGGTCCTTATATTTATTCAAAGGGTAATAAACTGCTTCTAAAATGAATACGTCTCATTCAAAAATAAAATTTTTTCTACTTTGTAAAATTTCTTAATTTTTCTTTATGGACAGTGAGTTAATATCCTTTATAATTTCTCATAGTCCTTATATATGGTTAACGTGTAATAAGCTGCTTCCAAAAATCAAGAGTTTTATTAAGAAATTATTATTTTATTCTCTTTGTAGTATTTTCCTTTATGATAAGTATTTTAATGTACTTTAAAATTTGACTGATATTATATTTGATCAACCGCGTAATAAACTACTCCTAAAATGAAGCAGTCTCCTTAAGAATTCATAATTTTCCTCTTTTTGCAGATTTTCCTAATTTTTAATAAACTGCTTGCAAAAACAGATGGTTTTATTAAGAAATCATTATTTTATTCTCTTTGTAACATTTTCCTTTATGAAAAGTATTTTAATGTATTTAAACATTTCACTTGGTATTATATTTGTTCAACGTGTAATAAACTGCTTCTAAAATGAAGTAGTTTTATTAAAAAATCATAATTTCCCCCCTTTTCCAGAATTACTTAATTTTTCTTTAGGAAAAGTGATTTAATATTCTCTATAATATATCTCGGACCTTATGTTAGGTTAACGTATAATAAACTGCTTCCAAAAACAAATGGTTTTATTAAAAAAATCATTATTTTACTCGCTTTGTAGCATTTACCATTTGAAAATTGTTTTAATGTCCTTTAAAATTTCACTTGGTATTATACTTGGTCAACTCTTATTAAGCTGCTTCTAAAATAAAATAGTCTTAATACAATCATAATTTTACTTTAAGTAAAGTGATTTCATATCCTTTTTAATTTCTTGTGGTCCTTATATTTGGTCTTCGCGTAATAAACTGCTTCTAAAATAAAATAGTCTTAATACAAAATTATAATTTTACTTTATCATTAAAAAATATACTAAAATGCTTCTAAATGAAATAGTCTTAATACAAAATTATAATTTTACTTTATCAAAAAAAGGGATTTAATATTCTTTATAATTTCTTGTGGTCCTTGTATTTGGTCATCGCGTAATAAATACTTCTAAAATGAAATAGTCTTAAAAAAAATCATAATTTCTCTCTCTTTGCAGAATTTCTTAATATTTGTTTATGAAGAGTGATTTAATATCCTTTATAATTTCTTGTGGTCCTTGTATTTGGTCATCGCGTAATAAACTGCTTCTAAAATGAAATAGTCTTAAAAAAAATCATAATTTCTCTCTCTTTGCAGAATTTCTTAATATTTGTTTATGAAGAGTGATTTAATATCCTTTATAATTTCTTGTGGTCCTTGTATTTGGTCATCGCGTAATAAACTGCTTCTAAAATGAAATAGTCTTAAAAAAAATCATAATTTCTCTCTCTTTGCAGAATTTCTTAATATTTGTTTATGAAGAGTGATTTAATATCCTTTATAATTTCTTGTGGTCCTTGTATTTGGTCATCGCGTAATAAACTGCTTCTAAAATGAAATAGTCTTAAAAAAAATCATAATTTCTCTCTCTTTGCAGAATTTCTTAATATTTGTTTATGAAGAGTGATTTAATATCCTTTATAATTTCTTGTGGTCCTTGTATTTGGTCATCGCGTAATAAACTGCTTCTAAAATGAAATAGTCTTAAAAAAAATCATAATTTCTCTCTCTTTGCAGAATTTCTTAATATTTGTTTATGAAGAGTGATTTAATATCCTTTATAATTTCTTGTGGTCCTTGTATTTGGTCATCGCGTAATAAACTGCTTCTAAAATGAAATGGTCTTAAAAAAAATCATAATTTCTCTCTCTTTGCAGAATTTCTTAATATTTGTTTATGAAGAGTGATTTAATATCCTTTATAATTTCTTGTGGTCCTTGTATTTGGTCATCGCGTAATAAACTGCTTCTAAAATGAAATGGTCTTAAAAAAAATCATAATTTCTCTCTCTTTGCAGAATTTCTTAATATTTGTTTATGAAGAGTGATTTAATATCCTTTATAATTTCTTGTGGTCCTTGTATTTGGTCATCGCGTAATAAACTGCTTCTAAAATGAAATGGTCTTAAAAAAAATCATAATTTCTCTCTCTTTGCAGAATTTCTTAATATTTGTTTATGAAGAGCGATTTAATATCCTTTATAATTTCTTGTGGTCCTTGTATTTGGTCATCGCGTAATAAACTGCTTCTAAAATGAAATGGTCTTAAAAAAAATCATAATTTCTCTCTCTTTGCAGAATTTCTTAATATTTGTTTATGAAGAGCGATTTAATATCCTTTATAATTTCTTGTGGTCCTTGTATTTGGTCATCGCGTAATAAACTGCTTCTAAAATGAAATGGTCTTAAAAAAAATCATAATTTCTCTCTCTTTGCAGAATTTCTTAATATTTGTTTATGAAGAGCGATTTAATATCCTTTATAATTTCTTGTGGTCCTTGTATTTGGTCATCGCGTAATAAACTGCTTCTAAAATGAAATGGTCTTAAAAAAAATCATAATTTCTCTCTCTTTGCAGAATTTCTTAATATTTGTTTATGAAGAGCGATTTAATATCCTTTATAATTTCTTGTGGTCCTTGTATTTGGTCATCGCGTAATAAACTGCTTCTAAAATGAAATGGTCTTAAAAAAAATCATAATTTCTCTCTCTTTGCAGAATTTCTTAATATTTGTTTATGAAGAGCGATTTAATATCCTTTATAATTTCTTGTGGTCCTTGTATTTGGTCATCGCGTAATAAACTGCTTCTAAAATGAAATGGTCTTAAAAAAAATCATAATTTCTCTCTCTTTGCAGAATTTCTTAAAATTTGTTTATGAAGAGTGATTTAATATCTTTTATAATTTCTTGTGGTCCTTGTATTTGGTCATGGCGTAATAAACTGCTTCTAAAATGAAATGGTCTTGAAAAAAATCATAATTTCTCTCTCTTTGCAGAATTTCTTAATATTTGTTTATGAAGAGTGATTTAATATCCTTTATAATTTCTTGTGGTCCTTGTATTTGGTCATCGCGTAATAAACTGCTTCTAAAATGAAATGGTCTTGAAAAAAATCATAATTTCCCTCTCTTTGCAGAATTTCCTAATTTTTCTTTATGAAGAATGATTTAATATCCTTTATAATTTCTTGTGGTCCTTATATTTAGTCATCGCGTAATAAACTGCTTCTAAAATAAAATGGTCTTAAAAAAAATCATAATTTCTCTCTCTTTTCAGAATTTCTTAAAATTTGTTTATGAAGAGTGATTTAATATCCTTTATAATTTCTTGTGGTCCTTGTATTTGGTCATCGCGTAATAAACTGCTTCTAAAATGAAATGGTCTTAAAAAAAATCATAATTTCTCTCTCTTTGCAGAATTTCTTAAAATTTGTTTATGAAGAGTGATTTAATATCCTTTATAATTTCTTGTGGTCCTTGTATTTGGTCATCGCGTAATAAACTGCTTCTAAAATGAAATGGTCTTAAAAAAAATCATAATTTCTCTCTCTTTGCAGAATTTCTTAATTTTTGTTTATGAAGAGTGATTTAATATCCTTTATAATTTCCTGTGGTCCTTGTATTTGGCCATCGCGTAATAAACTGCTTCTAAAATGAAATAGTCTTAAAAAAATCATAATTTCTCTCTCTTTGCAGAATTTCTTAATTTTTGTTTATGAAGAGTGATTTAATATCCTTTATAATTTCCTGTGGTCCTTGTATTTGGCCATCGCGTAATAAACTGCTTCTAAAATGAAATAGTCTTAAAAAAATCATAATTTCTCTCTCTTTGCAGAATTTCTTAATTTTTGTTTATGAAGAGTGATTTAATATCCTTTATAATTTCCTGTGGTCCTTGTATTTGGCCATCGCGTAATAAACTGCTTCTAAAATGAAATAGTCTTAAAAAAATCATAATTTCTCTCTCTTTGCAGAATTTCTTAATTTTTCTTTATGAAGAGTGATTTAATATCCTTTATAATTTCCTGTGGTCCTTGTATTTGGCCACCGCGTAATAAACTGCTTCTAAAATGAAATGGTCTTAAAAAAAATCATAATTTCTCTCTCTTTGCAGAATTTCTTAATATTTGTTTATGAAGAGCGATTTAATATCCTTTATAATTTCTTGTGGTCCTTGTATTTGGTCATCGCGTAATAAACTGCTTCTAAAATGAAATGGTCTTAAAAAAAATCATAATTTCTCTCTCTTTGCAGAATTTCTTAAAATTTGTTTATGAAGAGTGATTTAATATCTTTTATAATTTCTTGTGGTCCTTGTATTTGGTCATGGCGTAATAAACTGCTTCTAAAATGAAATGGTCTTGAAAAAAATCATAATTTCTCTCTCTTTGCAGAATTTCTTAATATTTGTTTATGAAGAGTGATTTAATATCCTTTATAATTTCTTGTGGTCCTTGTATTTGGTCATCGCGTAATAAACTGCTTCTAAAATGAAATGGTCTTGAAAAAAATCATAATTTCTCTCTCTTTGCAGAATTTCTTAATATTTGTTTATGAAGAGTGATTTAATATCCTTTATAATTTCTTGTGGTCCTTGTATTTGGTCATCGCGTAATAAACTGCTTCTAAAATGAAATGGTCTTGAAAAAAATCATAATTTCCCTCTCTTTGCAGAATTTCTTAATATTTGTTTATGAAGAGTGACTTAATATCCTTTATAATTTCTTGTGGTCCTTGTATTTGGTCATCGCGTAATAAACTGCTTCTAAAATGAAATGGTCTTAAAAAAAATCATAATTTGTCTCTCTTTGCAGAATTTCTTAATAGTTGTTTATGAAGAGTGATTTAATATCCTTTATAATTTCTTGTGGTCCTTGTATTTGGTCATCGCGTAATAAACTGCTTCTAAAATGAAATGGTCTTAAAAAAAATCATAATTTGTCTCTCTTTGCAGAATTTCTTAATATTTGTTTATGAAGAGTGATTTAATATCCTTTATAATTTCTTGTGGTCCTTGTATTTGGTCATCGCGTAATAAACTGCTTCTAAAATGAAATGGTCTTAAAAAAAATCATAATTTCTCTCTCTTTGCAGAATTTCTTAAAATTTGTTTATGAAGAGTGATTTAATATCCTTTATAATTTCTTGTGGTCCTTGTATTTGGTCATCGCGTAATAAACTGCTTCTAAAATGAAATGGTCTTAAAAAAAATCATAATTTCTCTCTCTTTGCAGAATTTCTTAATATTTGTTTATGAAGAGTGATTTAATATCTTTTATAATTTCTTGTGGTCCTTATATTTGGTCATCGCGTCATAAACTGCTTCTAAAATGAAATAGTCTTAAAAAAAATCATAATTTCTCTCTCTTTTCAGAATTTCTTAAAATTTGTTTATGAAGAGTGATTTAATATCCTTTATAATTTCTTGTGGTCCTTATATTTAGTCATCGCGTAATAAACTGCTTCTAAAATGAAATAGTCTTAAAAAAAATCATAATTTCCCTCTCTTTGCAGAATTTCCTAATTTTTCTTTATGAAGAATGATTTAATATCCTTTATAATTTCTTGTGGTCCTTATATTTAGTCATCGCGTAATAAACTGCTTCTAAAATAAAATGGTCTTAAAAAAAATCATAATTTCTCTCTCTTTTCAGAATTTCTTAAAATTTGTTTATGAAGAGTGATTTAATATCCTTTATAATTTCTTGTGGTCCTTGTATTTGGTCATCGCGTAATAAACTGCTTCTAAAATGAAATGGTCTTAAAAAAAATCATAATTTCTCTCTCTTTGCAGAATTTCTTAAAATTTGTTTATGAAGAGTGATTTAATATCCTTTATAATTTCTTGTGGTCCTTGTATTTGGTCATCGCGTAATAAACTGCTTCTAAAATGAAATGGTCTTAAAAAAAATCATAATTTCTCTCTCTTTGCAGAATTTCTTAATTTTTGTTTATGAAGAGTGATTTAATATCCTTTATAATTTCCTGTGGTCCTTGTATTTGGCCATCGCGTAATAAACTGCTTCTAAAATGAAATAGTCTTGAAAAAAATCATAATTTCTCTCTCTTTGCAGAATTTCTTAATATTTGTTTATGAAGAGTGATTTATTATCCTTTATAATTTCTTGTGGTCCTTGTATTTGGTCATCGCGTAATAAACTGCTTCTAAAATGAAATAGTCTTAAAAAAAATCCTAATTTCTCTCTCTTTGCAGAATTTCTTAATTTTTCTTTTTGAAGAGTGATTTAATATCCTTTATATTTTCTTGTGGTCCTTATATTTGGTCATCGCGTAATAAACTGCTTCTAAAATAAAATAATCTTAAAAAAAGTCATAATTTCTCTCTTTTTGCAGAATTTCTTAATTTTTGTTTATGAAGAGTGATTTAATATCCTTTATAATTTCTTGTGATCCTTGTATTTGGTCATCGCGTAATAAACTGCTTCTAAAATGAAATGGTCTTGAAAAAAATCATAATTTCTCTCTCTTTGCAGAATTTCTTAATATTTGTTTATGAAGAGTGATTTATTATCCTTTATAATTTCTTGTGGTCCTTGTATTTGGTCATCGCGTAATAAACTGCTTCTAAAATGAAATAGTCTTAAAAAAAATCCTAATTTCTCTCTCTTTGCAGAATTTCTTAATTTTTCTTTTTGAAGAGTGATTTAATATCCTTTATAATTTCTTGTGGTCCTTATATTTGGTCATCGCGTAATAAACTGCTTCTAAAATAAAATAGTCTTAATACAAAATTATAATTTTACTTTATCATTAAAAAATATACTAAAATGCTTCTAAATGAAATAGTCTTAATACAAAATTATAATTTTACTTTATCAAAAAAAGGGATTTAATATTCTTTATAATTTCTTGTGGTCCTTGTATTTGGTCATCGCGTAATAAACTGCTTCTAAAATGAAATGGTCTTAAAAAAAAATTATAATTTCTCTCTCTTTGCAGAATTTCTTAATATTTGTTTATGAAGAGCGATTTAATATCCTTTATAATTTCTTGTGGTCCTTGTATTTGGTCATCGCGTAATAAACTGCTTCTAAAATGAAATGGTCTTGAAAAAAATCATAATTTCTCTCTCTTTGCAGAATTTCTTAATAGTTGTTTATGAAGAGTGATTTAATATCCTTTATAATTTCTTGTGATCCTTGTATTTGGTCATCGCGTAATAAACTGCTTCTAAAATGAAATAGTCTTTAAAAAAAATCATAATTTCTCTCTCTTTGCAGAATTTCCTAATTTTTCTTTATGAAGAGTGTTTTAATATCCTTTATAATTTCTTGTGGTCCTTGTATTTGGTCATCGCGTAATAAACTGCTTCTAAAATGAAATGGTCTTAAAAAAAATCATAATTTCTCTCTCTTTGCAGAATTTCTTAATATTTGTTTATGAAGAGTGATTTAATATCCTTTATAATTTCTTGTGGTCCTTGTATTTGGTCATCGCGTAATAAACTGCTTCTAAAATGAAATGGTCTTGAAAAAAATCATAATTTCTCTCTCTTTGCAGAATTTCTTAATATTTGTTTATGAAGAGTGACTTAATATCCTTTATAATTTCTTGTGGTCCTTGTATTTGGTCATCGCGTAATAAACTGCTTCTAAAATGAAATGGTCTTAAAAAAATCATAATTTCTCTCTCTTTGCAGAATTTCTTAAAATTTGTTTATGAAGAGTGATTTAATATCCTTTATAATTTCTTGTGGTCCTTGTATTTGGTCATCGCGTAATAAACTGCTTCTAAAATGAAATGGTCTTGAAAAAAATCATAATTTCTCTCTCTTTGCAGAATTTCTTAATATTTGTTTATGAAGAGTGATTTAATATCCTTTATAATTTCTTGTGGTCCTTGTATTTGGTCATCGCGTAATAAACTGCTTCTAAAATGAAATGGTCTTGAAAAAAATCATAATTTCTCTCTCTTTGCAGAATTTCTTAATATTTGTTTATGAAGAGTGATTTAATATCCTTTATAATTTCCTGTGGTCCTTGTATTTGGCCATCGCGTAATAAACTGCTTCTAAAATGAAATAGTCTTAAAAAAATCATAATTTCTCTCTCTTTGCAGAATTTCCTAATTTTTCTTTATGAAGAGTGATTTAATATCCTTTATAATTTCCTGTGGTCCTTGTATTTGGCCACCGCATAATAAACTGCTTCTAAAATGAAATAGTCTTAAAAAAATCATAATTTCTCTCTCTTTGCAGAATTTCCTAATTTTTCTTTATGAAGAGTGATTTAATATCCTTTATAATTTCCTGTGGTCCTTGTATTTGGCCACCGCGTAATAAACTGCTTCTAAAATGAAATAGTCCTAAAAAAATCATAATTTCTCTCTCTTTGCAGAATTTCTTAATTTTTGTTTATGAAGAGTGATTTAATATCCTTTATAATTTCCTGTGGTCCTTGTATTTGGCCATCGCGTAATAAACTGCTTCTAAAATGAAATAGTCTTAAAAAAATCATAATTTCTCTCTCTTTGCAGAATTTCTTAATTTTTGTTTATGAAGAGTGATTTAATATCCTTTATAATTTCCTGTGGTCCTTGTATTTGGCCATCGCGTAATAAACTGCTTCTAAAATGAAATAGTCTTAAAAAAATCATAATTTGTCTCTCTTTGCAGAATTTCTTAATTTTTGTTTATGAAGAGTGATTTAATATCCTTTATAATTTCTTGTGGTCCTTATATTTGGTCATCGCGTAATAAACTGCTTCTAAAATGAAATGGTCTTGAAAAAAATCATAATTTCTCTCTCTTTGCAGAATTTCTTAATATTTGTTTATGAAGAGTGACTTAATATCCTTTATAATTTCTTGTGGTCCTTGTATTTGGTCATCGCGTAATAAACTGCTTCTAAAATGAAATGGTCTTAAAAAAATCATAATTTCTCTCTCTTTGCAGAATTTCTTAAAATTTGTTTATGAAGAGTGATTTAATATCCTTTATAATTTCTTGTGGTCCTTGTATTTGGTCATCGCGTAATAAACTGCTTCTAAAATGAAATGGTCTTGAAAAAAATCATAATTTCTCTCTCTTTGCAGAATTTCTTAATATTTGTTTATGAAGAGTGATTTAATATCCTTTATAATTTCTTGTGGTCCTTGTATTTGGTCATCGCGTAATAAACTGCTTCTAAAATGAAATGGTCTTGAAAAAAATCATAATTTCTCTCTCTTTGCAGAATTTCTTAATATTTGTTTATGAAGAGTGATTTAATATCCTTTATAATTTCCTGTGGTCCTTGTATTTGGCCATCGCGTAATAAACTGTTTCTAAAATGAAATAGTCTTAAAAAAATCATAATTTCTCTCTCTTTGCAGAATTTCCTAATTTTTCTTTATGAAGAGTGATTTAATATCCTTTATAATTTCCTGTGGTCCTTGTATTTGGCCACCGCATAATAAACTGCTTCTAAAATGAAATAGTCTTAAAAAAATCATAATTTCTCTCTCTTTGCAGAATTTCCTAATTTTTCTTTATGAAGAGTGATTTAATATCCTTTATAATTTCCTGTGGTCCTTGTATTTGGCCACCGCGTAATAAACTGCTTCTAAAATGAAATAGTCCTAAAAAAATCATAATTTCTCTCTCTTTGCAGAATTTCTTAATTTTTGTTTATGAAGAGTGATTTAATATCCTTTATAATTTCCTGTGGTCCTTGTATTTGGCCATCGCGTAATAAACTGCTTCTAAAATGAAATAGTCTTAAAAAAATCATAATTTCTCTCTCTTTGCAGAATTTCTTAATTTTTGTTTATGAAGAGTGATTTAATATCCTTTATAATTTCCTGTGGTCCTTGTATTTGGCCATCGCGTAATAAACTGCTTCTAAAATGAAATAGTCTTAAAAAAATCATAATTTCTCTCTCTTTGCAGAATTTCTTAATTTTTGTTTATGAAGAGTGATTTAATATCCTTTATAATTTCCTGTGGTCCTTGTATTTGGCCATCGCGTAATAAACTGCTTCTAAAATGAAATAGTCTTAAAAAAATCATAATTTCTCTCTCTTTGCAGAATTTCTTAATTTTTCTTTATGAAGAGTGATTTAATATCCTTTATAATTTCCTGTGGTCCTTGTATTTGGCCACCGCGTAATAAACTGCTTCTAAAATGAAATAGTCCTAAAAAAATCATAATTTCTCTCTCTTTGCAGAATTTCTTAATTTTTGTTTATGAAGAGTGATTTAATATCCTTTATAATTTCCTGTGGTCCTTGTATTTGGCCATCGCGTAATAAACTGCTTCTAAAATGAAATAGTCTTAAAAAAATCATAATTTCTCTCTCTTTGCAGAATTTCTTAATTTTTGTTTATGAAGAGTGATTTAATATCCTTTATAATTTCTTGTAGTCCTTGTATTTGGTCATCGCGTAATAAACTGCTTCTAAAATGAACTAGTCTTAAAAAAAATCATAATTTCTCTCTCTTTGCAGAATTTCTTAATTTTTGTTTATGAAGAGTGATTTAATATCCTTTATAATTTCTTGTGATCCTTATATTTCGCCAACCCGTAATAAACTGCTTCTAAAATGAAATAGTCTTAAAAAAAATCATAATTTCTCTCTCTTTGCAGAATTTCTTAATTTTTGTTTATGAAGAGTGATTTAATATCCTTTATTATTTCTTGTGGTCCTTATATTTGGTCATCGCGTAATAAACTGCTTCTAAAATAAAATAATCTTAAAAAAAGTCATAATTTCTCTCTTTTTGCAGAATTTCTTAATTTTTGTTTATGAAGAGTGATTTAATATCCTTTATAATTTCTTGTGATCCTTGTATTTGGTCATCGCGTAATAAACTGCTTCTAAAATGAAATGGTCTTGAAAAAAATCATAATTTCTCTCTCTTTGCAGAATTTCTTAATATTTGTTTATGAAGAGTGATTTATTATCCTTTATAATTTCTTGTGGTCCTTGTATTTGGTCATCGCGTAATAAACTGCTTCTAAAATGAAATAGTCTTAAAAAAAATCCTAATTTCTCTCTCTTTGCAGAATTTCTTAATTTTTCTTTTTGAAGAGTGATTTAATATCCTTTATATTTTCTTGTGGTCCTTATATTTGGTCATCGCGTAATAAACTGCTTCTAAAATAAAATAATCTTAAAAAAAGTCATAATTTCTCTCTTTTTGCAGAATTTCTTAATTTTTGTTTATGAAGAGTGATTTAATATCCTTTATAATTTCTTGTGATCCTTGTATTTGGTCATCGCGTAATAAACTGCTTCTAAAATGAAATGGTCTTGAAAAAAATCATAATTTCTCTCTCTTTGCAGAATTTCTTAATTTTTGTTTATGAAGAGTGATTTAATATCCTTTATAATTTCCTGTGGTCCTTGTATTTGGCCATCGCGTAATAAACTGCTTCTAAAATGAAATAGTCTTAAAAAAATCATAATTTCTCTCTCTTTGCAGAATTTCTTAATTTTTGTTTATGAAGAGTGATTTAATATCCTTTATAATTTCCTGTGGTCCTTGTATTTGGCCATCGCGTAATAAACTGCTTCTAAAATGAAATAGTCTTAAAAAAATCATAATTTCTCTCTCTTTGCAGAATTTCTTAATTTTTGTTTATGAAGAGTGATTTAATATCCTTTATAATTTCCTGTGGTCCTTGTATTTGGCCATCGCGTAATAAACTGCTTCTAAAATGAAATAGTCTTAAAAAAATCATAATTTCTCTCTCTTTGCAGAATTTCTTAATTTTTCTTTATGAAGAGTGATTTAATATCCTTTATAATTTCCTGTGGTCCTTGTATTTGGCCACCGCGTAATAAACTGCTTCTAAAATGAAATAGTCCTAAAAAAATCATAATTTCTCTCTCTTTGCAGAATTTCTTAATTTTTGTTTATGAAGAGTGATTTAATATCCTTTATAATTTCCTGTGGTCCTTGTATTTGGCCATCGCGTAATAAACTGCTTCTAAAATGAAATAGTCTTAAAAAAATCATAATTTCTCTCTCTTTGCAGAATTTCTTAATTTTTGTTTATGAAGAGTGATTTAATATCCTTTATAATTTCTTGTAGTCCTTGTATTTGGTCATCGCGTAATAAACTGCTTCTAAAATGAACTAGTCTTAAAAAAAATCATAATTTCTCTCTCTTTGCAGAATTTCTTAATTTTTGTTTATGAAGAGTGATTTAATATCCTTTATAATTTCTTGTGATCCTTATATTTCGCCAACCCGTAATAAACTGCTTCTAAAATGAAATAGTCTTAAAAAAAATCATAATTTCTCTCTCTTTGCAGAATTTCTTAATTTTTGTTTATGAAGAGTGATTTAATATCCTTTATTATTTCTTGTGGTCCTTATATTTGGTCATCGCGTAATAAACTGCTTCTAAAATAAAATAATCTTAAAAAAAGTCATAATTTCTCTCTTTTTGCAGAATTTCTTAATTTTTGTTTATGAAGAGTGATTTAATATCCTTTATAATTTCTTGTGATCCTTGTATTTGGTCATCGCGTAATAAACTGCTTCTAAAATGAAATGGTCTTGAAAAAAATCATAATTTCTCTCTCTTTGCAGAATTTCTTAATATTTGTTTATGAAGAGTGATTTATTATCCTTTATAATTTCTTGTGGTCCTTGTATTTGGTCATCGCGTAATAAACTGCTTCTAAAATGAAATAGTCTTAAAAAAAATCCTAATTTCTCTCTCTTTGCAGAATTTCTTAATTTTTCTTTTTGAAGAGTGATTTAATATCCTTTATATTTTCTTGTGGTCCTTATATTTGGTCATCGCGTAATAAACTGCTTCTAAAATAAAATAATCTTAAAAAAAGTCATAATTTCTCTCTTTTTGCAGAATTTCTTAATTTTTGTTTATGAAGAGTGATTTAATATCCTTTATAATTTCTTGTGATCCTTGTATTTGGTCATCGCGTAATAAACTGCTTCTAAAATGAAATGGTCTCGAAAAAAATCATAATTTCTCTCTCTTTGCAGAATTTCTTAATATTTGTTTATGAAGAGTGATTTATTATCCTTTATAATTTCTTGTGGTCCTTGTATTTGGTCATCGCGTAATAAACTGCTTCTAAAATGAAATAGTCTTAAAAAAAATCCTAATTTCTCTCTCTTTGCAGAATTTCTTAATTTTTCTTTTTGAAGAGTGATTTAATATCCTTTATAATTTCTTGTGGTCCTTATATTTGGTCATCGCGTAATAAACTGCTTCTAAAATAAAATAGTCTTAATACAAAATTATAATTTTACTTTATCATTAAAAAATATACTAAAATGCTTCTAAATGAAATAGTCTTAATACAAAATTATAATTTTACTTTATCAAAAAAAGGGATTTAATATTCTTTATAATTTCTTGTGGTCCTTGTATTTGGTCATCGCGTAATAAACTGCTTCTAAAATGAAATGGTCTTAAAAAAAAATTATAATTTCTCTCTCTTTGCAGAATTTCTTAATATTTGTTTATGAAGAGCGATTTAATATCCTTTATAATTTCTTGTGGTCCTTGTATTTGGTCATCGCGTAATAAACTGCTTCTAAAATGAAATGGTCTTGAAAAAAATCATAATTTCTCTCTCTTTGCAGAATTTCTTAATAGTTGTTTATGAAGAGTGATTTAATATCCTTTATAATTTCTTGTGATCCTTGTATTTGGTCATCGCGTAATAAACTGCTTCTAAAATGAAATAGTCTTTAAAAAAAATCATAATTTCTCTCTCTTTGCAGAATTTCCTAATTTTTCTTTATGAAGAGTGTTTTAATATCCTTTATAATTTCTTGTGGTCCTTGTATTTGGTCATCGCGTAATAAACTGCTTCTAAAATGAAATGGTCTTAAAAAAAATCATAATTTCTCTCTCTTTGCAGAATTTCTTAATATTTGTTTATGAAGAGTGATTTAATATCCTTTATAATTTCTTGTGGTCCTTGTATTTGGTCATCGCGTAATAAACTGCTTCTAAAATGAAATGGTCTTGAAAAAAATCATAATTTCTCTCTCTTTGCAGAATTTCTTAATATTTGTTTATGAAGAGTGACTTAATATCCTTTATAATTTCTTGTGGTCCTTGTATTTGGTCATCGCGTAATAAACTGCTTCTAAAATGAAATGGTCTTAAAAAAATCATAATTTCTCTCTCTTTGCAGAATTTCTTAAAATTTGTTTATGAAGAGTGATTTAATATCCTTTATAATTTCTTGTGGTCCTTGTATTTGGTCATCGCGTAATAAACTGCTTCTAAAATGAAATGGTCTTGAAAAAAATCATAATTTCTCTCTCTTTGCAGAATTTCTTAATATTTGTTTATGAAGAGTGATTTAATATCCTTTATAATTTCTTGTGGTCCTTGTATTTGGTCATCGCGTAATAAACTGCTTCTAAAATGAAATGGTCTTGAAAAAAATCATAATTTCTCTCTCTTTGCAGAATTTCTTAATATTTGTTTATGAAGAGTGATTTAATATCCTTTATAATTTCCTGTGGTCCTTGTATTTGGCCATCGCGTAATAAACTGCTTCTAAAATGAAATAGTCTTAAAAAAATCATAATTTCTCTCTCTTTGCAGAATTTCCTAATTTTTCTTTATGAAGAGTGATTTAATATCCTTTATAATTTCCTGTGGTCCTTGTATTTGGCCACCGCATAATAAACTGCTTCTAAAATGAAATAGTCTTAAAAAAATCATAATTTCTCTCTCTTTGCAGAATTTCCTAATTTTTCTTTATGAAGAGTGATTTAATATCCTTTATAATTTCCTGTGGTCCTTGTATTTGGCCACCGCGTAATAAACTGCTTCTAAAATGAAATAGTCCTAAAAAAATCATAATTTCTCTCTCTTTGCAGAATTTCTTAATTTTTGTTTATGAAGAGTGATTTAATATCCTTTATAATTTCCTGTGGTCCTTGTATTTGGCCATCGCGTAATAAACTGCTTCTAAAATGAAATAGTCTTAAAAAAATCATAATTTCTCTCTCTTTGCAGAATTTCTTAATTTTTGTTTATGAAGAGTGATTTAATATCCTTTATAATTTCCTGTGGTCCTTGTATTTGGCCATCGCGTAATAAACTGCTTCTAAAATGAAATAGTCTTAAAAAAATCATAATTTGTCTCTCTTTGCAGAATTTCTTAATTTTTGTTTATGAAGAGTGATTTAATATCCTTTATAATTTCTTGTGGTCCTTATATTTGGTCATCGCGTAATAAACTGCTTCTAAAATGAAATGGTCTTGAAAAAAATCATAATTTCTCTCTCTTTGCAGAATTTCTTAATATTTGTTTATGAAGAGTGACTTAATATCCTTTATAATTTCTTGTGGTCCTTGTATTTGGTCATCGCGTAATAAACTGCTTCTAAAATGAAATGGTCTTAAAAAAATCATAATTTCTCTCTCTTTGCAGAATTTCTTAAAATTTGTTTATGAAGAGTGATTTAATATCCTTTATAATTTCTTGTGGTCCTTGTATTTGGTCATCGCGTAATAAACTGCTTCTAAAATGAAATGGTCTTGAAAAAAATCATAATTTCTCTCTCTTTGCAGAATTTCTTAATATTTGTTTATGAAGAGTGATTTAATATCCTTTATAATTTCTTGTGGTCCTTGTATTTGGTCATCGCGTAATAAACTGCTTCTAAAATGAAATGGTCTTGAAAAAAATCATAATTTCTCTCTCTTTGCAGAATTTCTTAATATTTGTTTATGAAGAGTGATTTAATATCCTTTATAATTTCCTGTGGTCCTTGTATTTGGCCATCGCGTAATAAACTGCTTCTAAAATGAAATAGTCTTAAAAAAATCATAATTTCTCTCTCTTTGCAGAATTTCCTAATTTTTCTTTATGAAGAGTGATTTAATATCCTTTATAATTTCCTGTGGTCCTTGTATTTGGCCACCGCATAATAAACTGCTTCTAAAATGAAATAGTCTTAAAAAAATCATAATTTCTCTCTCTTTGCAGAATTTCCTAATTTTTCTTTATGAAGAGTGATTTAATATCCTTTATAATTTCCTGTGGTCCTTGTATTTGGCCACCGCGTAATAAACTGCTTCTAAAATGAAATAGTCCTAAAAAAATCATAATTTCTCTCTCTTTGCAGAATTTCTTAATTTTTGTTTATGAAGAGTGATTTAATATCCTTTATAATTTCCTGTGGTCCTTGTATTTGGCCATCGCGTAATAAACTGCTTCTAAAATGAAATAGTCTTAAAAAAATCATAATTTCTCTCTCTTTGCAGAATTTCTTAATTTTTGTTTATGAAGAGTGATTTAATATCCTTTATAATTTCCTGTGGTCCTTGTATTTGGCCATCGCGTAATAAACTGCTTCTAAAATGAAATAGTCTTAAAAAAATCATAATTTCTCTCTCTTTGCAGAATTTCTTAATTTTTGTTTATGAAGAGTGATTTAATATCCTTTATAATTTCCTGTGGTCCTTGTATTTGGCCATCGCGTAATAAACTGCTTCTAAAATGAAATAGTCTTAAAAAAATCATAATTTCTCTCTCTTTGCAGAATTTCTTAATTTTTCTTTATGAAGAGTGATTTAATATCCTTTATAATTTCCTGTGGTCCTTGTATTTGGCCACCGCGTAATAAACTGCTTCTAAAATGAAATAGTCCTAAAAAAATCATAATTTCTCTCTCTTTGCAGAATTTCTTAATTTTTGTTTATGAAGAGTGATTTAATATCCTTTATAATTTCCTGTGGTCCTTGTATTTGGCCATCGCGTAATAAACTGCTTCTAAAATGAAATAGTCTTAAAAAAATCATAATTTCTCTCTCTTTGCAGAATTTCTTAATTTTTGTTTATGAAGAGTGATTTAATATCCTTTATAATTTCTTGTAGTCCTTGTATTTGGTCATCGCGTAATAAACTGCTTCTAAAATGAAATTGTCTTAAAAAAAATCATAATTTCTCTCTTTGCAGAATTTCTTAATTTTTCTTTATGAAAAGTGATTTAATATCCTTTATAATGTCTTGTGGTCCTTATATTTGGTCATCGCGTAATAAACTGCTTCTAAAATGAAATAGTCTTAAAAAAAATCATAATTTCTCTCTCTTTGCAGAATTTCTTAATTTTTCGTTATGAAAAGTGATTTAATATCCTTTATAATTTCTTGTGGTCCTTA
The DNA here is from genome assembly GCA_034092305.1 of Diaprepes abbreviatus. Classification (NCBI taxonomy): domain Eukaryota; kingdom Metazoa; phylum Arthropoda; class Insecta; order Coleoptera; family Curculionidae; genus Diaprepes; species Diaprepes abbreviatus. The sequence continues at coordinate 2,545,870 of JASJET010000040.1, forward strand.
TATTTGGTCATCGCGTAATAAACTGCTTCTAAAATGAAATAGTCTTAAAAAAAATCATAATTTCTCTCTCTTTGCAGAATTTCTTAATTTTTCTTTATGAAGAGTGATTTAATATCCTTTATAATTTCTTGTGATCCTTATATTTGGTCATCGCGTAATAAACTGCTTCTAAAATGAAATAGTCTTAAAAAAAATCATAATTTCTCTCTCTTTGCAGAATTTCTTAATTTTTCTTTATGAAGAGTGATTTAATATCCTTTATAATTTCATGTGGTCCTTGTATTTGGCCATCGCGTAATAAACTGCTTCTAAAATGAAATAGTCTTAAAAAAAATCATAATTTCTCTCTTTGCAGAATTTCTTAATTTTTCTTTATGAAGAGTGATTTAATATCCTTTATAATTTCATGTGGTCCTTGTATTTGGCCATCGCGTAATAAACTGCTTCTAAAATGAAATAGTCTTAAAAAAAATCATAATTTCTCTCTTTGCAGAATTTCTTAATTTTTCTTTATGAAGAGTGATTTAATATCCTTTATAATTTCTTGTGGTCCTTGTATTTGGTCATCGCGTAATAAACTGCTTCTAAAATGAAATGGTCTTGAAAAAAATCATAATTTCTCTCTCTTTGCAGAATTTCTTAATATTTGTTTATGAAGAGTGATTTAATATCCTTTATAATTTCTTGTGGTCCTTGTATTTGGTCATCGCGTAATAAACTGCTTCTAAAATGAAATGGTCTTGAAAAAAATCATAATTTCTCTCTCTTTGCAGAATTTCTTAATATTTGTTTATGAAGAGTGATTTAATATCCTTTATAATTTCCTGTGGTCCTTGTATTTGGCCATCGCGTAATAAACTGCTTCTAAAATGAAATAGTCTTAAAAAAATCATAATTTCTCTCTCTTTGCAGAATTTCCTAATTTTTCTTTATGAAGAGTGATTTAATATCCTTTATAATTTCCTGTGGTCCTTGTATTTGGCCACCGCATAATAAACTGCTTCTAAAATGAAATAGTCTTAAAAAAATCATAATTTCTCTCTCTTTGCAGAATTTCCTAATTTTTCTTTATGAAGAGTGATTTAATATCCTTTATAATTTCCTGTGGTCCTTGTATTTGGCCACCGCGTAATAAACTGCTTCTAAAATGAAATAGTCCTAAAAAAATCATAATTTCTCTCTCTTTGCAGAATTTCTTAATTTTTGTTTATGAAGAGTGATTTAATATCCTTTATAATTTCCTGTGGTCCTTGTATTTGGCCATCGCGTAATAAACTGCTTCTAAAATGAAATAGTCTTAAAAAAATCATAATTTCTCTCTCTTTGCAGAATTTCTTAATTTTTGTTTATGAAGAGTGATTTAATATCCTTTATAATTTCCTGTGGTCCTTGTATTTGGCCATCGCGTAATAAACTGCTTCTAAAATGAAATAGTCTTAAAAAAATCATAATTTGTCTCTCTTTGCAGAATTTCTTAATTTTTGTTTATGAAGAGTGATTTAATATCCTTTATAATTTCTTGTGGTCCTTATATTTGGTCATCGCGTAATAAACTGCTTCTAAAATGAAATGGTCTTGAAAAAAATCATAATTTCTCTCTCTTTGCAGAATTTCTTAATATTTGTTTATGAAGAGTGACTTAATATCCTTTATAATTTCTTGTGGTCCTTGTATTTGGTCATCGCGTAATAAACTGCTTCTAAAATGAAATGGTCTTAAAAAAATCATAATTTCTCTCTCTTTGCAGAATTTCTTAAAATTTGTTTATGAAGAGTGATTTAATATCCTTTATAATTTCTTGTGGTCCTTGTATTTGGTCATCGCGTAATAAACTGCTTCTAAAATGAAATGGTCTTGAAAAAAATCATAATTTCTCTCTCTTTGCAGAATTTCTTAATATTTGTTTATGAAGAGTGATTTAATATCCTTTATAATTTCTTGTGGTCCTTGTATTTGGTCATCGCGTAGTAAACTGCTTCTAAAATGAAATGGTCTTGAAAAAAATCATAATTTCTCTCTCTTTGCAGAATTTCTTAATATTTGTTTATGAAGAGTGATTTAATATCCTTTATAATTTCCTGTGGTCCTTGTATTTGGCCATCGCGTAATAAACTGCTTCTAAAATGAAATAGTCTTAAAAAAATCATAATTTCTCTCTCTTTGCAGAATTTCCTAATTTTTCTTTATGAAGAGTGATTTAATATCCTTTATAATTTCCTGTGGTCCTTGTATTTGGCCACCGCATAATAAACTGCTTCTAAAATGAAATAGTCTTAAAAAAATCATAATTTCTCTCTCTTTGCAGAATTTCCTAATTTTTCTTTATGAAGAGTGATTTAATATCCTTTATAATTTCCTGTGGTCCTTGTATTTGGCCACCGCGTAATAAACTGCTTCTAAAATGAAATAGTCCTAAAAAAATCATAATTTCTCTCTCTTTGCAGAATTTCTTAATTTTTGTTTATGAAGAGTGATTTAATATCCTTTATAATTTCCTGTGGTCCTTGTATTTGGCCATCGCGTAATAAACTGCTTCTAAAATGAAATAGTCTTAAAAAAATCATAATTTCTCTCTCTTTGCAGAATTTCTTAATTTTTGTTTATGAAGAGTGATTTAATATCCTTTATAATTTCCTGTGGTCCTTGTATTTGGCCATCGCGTAATAAACTGCTTCTAAAATGAAATAGTCTTAAAAAAATCATAATTTCTCTCTCTTTGCAGAATTTCTTAATTTTTGTTTATGAAGAGTGATTTAATATCCTTTATAATTTCCTGTGGTCCTTGTATTTGGCCATCGCGTAATAAACTGCTTCTAAAATGAAATAGTCTTAAAAAAATCATAATTTCTCTCTCTTTGCAGAATTTCTTAATTTTTCTTTATGAAGAGTGATTTAATATCCTTTATAATTTCCTGTGGTCCTTGTATTTGGCCACCGCGTAATAAACTGCTTCTAAAATGAAATAGTCCTAAAAAAATCATAATTTCTCTCTCTTTGCAGAATTTCTTAATTTTTGTTTATGAAGAGTGATTTAATATCCTTTATAATTTCCTGTGGTCCTTGTATTTGGCCATCGCGTAATAAACTGCTTCTAAAATGAAATAGTCTTAAAAAAATCATAATTTCTCTCTCTTTGCAGAATTTCTTAATTTTTGTTTATGAAGAGTGATTTAATATCCTTTATAATTTCTTGTAGTCCTTGTATTTGGTCATCGCGTAATAAACTGCTTCTAAAATGAAATTGTCTTAAAAAAAATCATAATTTCTCTCTTTGCAGAATTTCTTAATTTTTCTTTATGAAAAGTGATTTAATATCCTTTATAATGTCTTGTGGTCCTTATATTTGGTCATCGCGTAATAAACTGCTTCTAAAATGAAATAGTCTTAAAAAAAATCATAATTTCTCTCTCTTTGCAGAATTTCTTAATTTTTCGTTATGAAAAGTGATTTAATATCCTTTATAATTTCTTGTGGTCCTTATATTTGGTCATCGCGTAATAAACTGCTTCTACAATGAAATAGTCTTAAAAAAAATCATAATTTCTCTCTCTTTGCAGAATTTCTTAATTTTTCTTTATGAAGAGTGATTTAATATCCTTTATAATTTCTTGTGATCCTTATATTTGGTCATCGCGTAATAAACTGCTTCTAAAATGAAATAGTCTTAAAAAAAATCATAATTTCTCTCTCTTTGCAGAATTTCTTAATTTTTCTTTATGAAGAGTGATTTAATATCCTTTATAATTTCATGTGGTCCTTGTATTTGGCCATCGCGTAATAAACTGCTTCTAAAATGAAATAGTCTTAAAAAAAATCATAATTTCTCTCTTTGCAGAATTTCTTAATTTTTCTTTATGAAGAGTGATTTAATATCCTTTATAATTTCTTGTGGTCCTTGTATTTGGCCATCGCGTAATAAACTGCTTCTAAAATGAAATAGTCTTAAAAAAAATCATAATTTCTCTCTCTTTGCAGAATTTCTTAATTTTTCGTTATGAAAAGTGATTTAATATCCTTTATAATTTCTTGTGATCCTTATATTTGGTCATCGCGTAATAAACTGCTTCTAAAATGAAATAGTCTTAAAAAAAATCATAATTTCTCTCTCTTTGCAGAATTTCTTAATTTTTCGTTATGAAAAGTGATTTAATATCCTTTATAATGTCTTGTGGTCCTTATATTTGGTCATCGCGTAATAAACTGCTTCTAAAATGAAATAGTCTTAAAAAAATCATAATTTCTCTCTCTTTGCAGAATTTCTTAATTTTTGTTTATGGAGAGTGATTTAATATCCTTTATAATTTCTTGTGGTCCTTATATTTGGTCATTGCATAATAAACTGCTTCTAAAATGAAATAGTCTTAAAAAAAATCTTAATTTCTCTCTCTTTTTGCAGAATTTCCAAATTTTTGTTTATGAAGAGTGATTTAATATCCTTTATAATTTCTTGTGGTCCTTATATTTGGTCATTGCATAATAAACTGCTTCTAAAATGAAATAGTCTTAAAAAAAATCATAATTTCTCTCTCTTTGCAGAATTTCTTAATTTTTCTTTATGGAGAGTGATTTAATATCCTTTATAATTTCTTGTGGTCCTTATATTTGGTCATTGCATAATAAACTGCTTCTAAAATGAAATAGTCTTAAAAAAATCCTAATTTCTCTCTCTTTTTGCAGAATTTCCTAATTTTTGTTTATGAAGAGTGATTTAATATCCTTTATAATTTCTTGTGGTCCTTATATTTGGTCATTGCATAATAAACTGCTTCTAAAATGAAATAGTCTTAATACAAAATTATAATTTTAGTTTATCAAAAAAAGGGATTTAATATCCTTTATAATTTCTTGTGGTCCCTATATTTGGTCATCGCTTAATAAACTGCTTCTAAAATGAAATAGTCTTAAAAAAAATCATAATTTCTCTCTTTGCAGAATTTCTTAATTTTTCTTTATGAAGAGTGATTTAATATCCTTTATAATTTCTTGTGGTCCTTATATTTGGTCATTGCATAATAAACTGCTTCTAAAATGAAATAGTCTTAATACAAAATTATAATTTTAGTTTATCAAAAAAAGGGATTTAATATCCTTTATAATTTCTTGTGGTCCCTATATTTGGTCATCGCGTAATAAACTGCTTCTAAAATGAAATAGTCTTAAAAAAAATCATAATTTCTCTCTCTTTGCAGAATTTCTTAATTTTTCTTTATGGAGAGTGATTTAATATCCTTTATAATTTCTTGTGGTCCTTATATTTGGTCATTGCATAATAAACTGCTTCTAAAATGAAATAGTCTTAATACAAAATTATAATTTTAGTTTATCAAAAAAAGGGATTTAATATCCTTTATAATTTCTTGTGGTCCCTATATTTGGTCATCGCTTAATAAACTGCTTCTAAAATGAAATAGTCTTAAAAAAAATCATAATTTCTCTCTTTGCAGAATTTCTTAATTTTTCTTTATGAAGAGTGATTTAATATCCTTTATAATTTCTTGTGGTCCTTATATTTGGTCATTGCATAATAAACTGCTTCTAAAATGAAATAGTCTTAATACAAAATTATAATTTTAGTTTATCAAAAAAAGGGATTTAATATCCTTTATAATTTCTTGTGGTCCCTATATTTGGTCATCGCGTAATAAACTGCTTCTAAAATGAAATAGTCTTAAAAAAAATCATAATTTCTCTCTCTTTGCAGAATTTCTTAATTTTTCTTTATGGAGAGTGATTTAATATCCTTTATAATTTCTTATGGTCCTTATATTTGGTCATCGCGTAATAAACTGCTTCCAATATTTTTATCAGGAAATAATTTTTATTCACTTTGTAGAATTTTTCTTCATAAAAAGTGTTTTAATGTCCTTGAAAATGTTATTGATATTTAGAAACACTTCTAGTAAACTACTTTGAAAATTAAATGATCTTATTTAAAATCATATGTTACCTTTTTTACCGTAAATATTAACCTGAGTTTGTATTTAGGTATGTAGTTGCACAAAAAAACGGGAAGACTGTAACTATTATTAAATTTAAAATGATCTTAAATGTTTATTCACTCATAATTTTTGATGGAAGAGAGATATTTTGATGAGATTTTCAGGGAAATTTAAGCTGGTCAAAAGAAACTGGAATATTTAGCATCTTTTTAAACACGTTGTTGTTTCACAATATATTGGGCGTTTGTAATGGGCCTTACTAATTTTAAAAAACTTCTTTTCACCTCTTACAAGTTTCCTTCTATTATAGAGTGTGCCAAAAAAAATCACAAATTGAAAATTTTTAAAGAATTTTTCTCTCTTTTAGCAGAAATATGAGTGTCAGCAAATTTTAGCTGGTGTTAACAAATTGAAGTGAATATTTTTTAAAAATTTGTCCTACAAAAGCTGTAAGATTTTTTGCATTATACTTGCAGCCTGCGATATTTAAAACTAGCAATTTAACATATAAAAAAATACCAAATAAGAAATACTGCTGAGGAAGGATATTTTTCGACAAAAGATAGAAAACTTATCTTAAAATAATTTAAAACAAAAACAAGTAATTAGAAATTAAACTGAAGTATTTCCATTTGAGACAGCCGTAGGTTTTATGGTTACTTTTAGTATATTTTTTAATATTCGATCAAATATAGACATACAGCTACCATGAATAGAAATGTGGTTTCGTAATGAATAAAATTGAAGTGTAAAGTTAAAATAACCTAAAGATGTGAGTTTTTGTCAGAAAATTGCATATTTTCAACTGCAAGTGTTCAGCAATAATGCTAAATTTCTAGTTTTTATTTCGAACATTCGAAAAACCACCTCAGTAAGATTGCTGAAAGAACATTAGAAAAAAGAAATTTTAAGAAAAAGAAACTAGGGGCAGACTTGGAGTGCCAGTTAAAACATTACATAAAGAAAATTGGGCAAGGCACCCATAAATTCCAAAATATTCCAAAGAATAATAATTATTTTTTAATATATTTATAGTTAGTTTACAATAGGCACGATACCAGGTAGGCGGACCGTTTATGTCCCAAGTAATATTTGTCCTAGAAACTATAACGAGAACAATTATTAAGGTGATGTTGGGTTTTTCCCTTTTTTATTTCTTTTTATACCCAATAAAAAAGTATATTTTTGGGTACGGGACATATAAAAATTTTTGTACGTGATTTTTAAGCGTATTTAAAATCCATAAAAATTATGGTTTTACGGATCATCTTCGTTTTTAGTAAAAATAGAAGGATAAGGTTTTCGTGACACTGTGCTACTTATTTAAGAAACGAACGATGCCATTAATAGAAGATCCATAAACCTGTTCGTTTGGAGATGTAGAGATATTTTGAAAATTATCAATTTTGGGGCACCCTTCATATGTCGGTTATCTTACAACTTATCGGAAAGTTAATAAAATTTTTATATAAAAATTGAACCGACTTCTAAAAGTGCGCTAAAAAGTGAAAACCATAAATTTTTATATGAAATTGAACTTTTTGAAGTCGGCGCCCAACTAATACTTGACAAAATGTGATTTGCATAAACAGATTTAGAATACTTTTTTTGTAATTGCTTTCTTACCATAATTTGTAAATATTAGTAGTTATTTATTTCATTTACAAATAATTTGGCGCCGACTTCAAAAAGTTCAATTTCATATAAAAATTTATGGTTATTTTTCACTTTTTAGCGCACTTTTAGAAGTCGCTTCAATTTTTTTATAAAAATTTTATTTTTCTATTTTTAGTTTTAGAATTCATTATGATATTCATAAATTATTTGAACTAAGAACTAATCGAAATTAGTGTACTTCGCAATGACTCCAAAGTGGCAAAAAAGTAGAAATTTTATCCAAAGTTGTAAATCACAACACACAAATTGGGTCAAACGAATATTTAGTCTGTCATAGAAAATCCACTATCTTAAATTTCAAATTAATTTTAGATTGGTAATATAGGCCCCAACCCCTTCCAATAACGATATTTAAAGAAAATAAATTAATTTTTTATCCACCATATTAGATACGCCATATTAAATTTTTTTAAAATTAATTTTAGATTCGTCATGTGTGACCCCGAAAACTCTCCCGTACCAATTTTGGTTAAAATCGGACAAAATTGATTTTTTTTGTTCGCCATATTAAATCCGCCATATTGATTTTTTTTAAAATAATTTCTGATTCTTTATGTAAGGCCCCGAAAACTTCCCCATACCAATTTTGGAGAAAATCGGACAAAATTGATTTTTTCGTCCGCTATATTGGATCCGCCATATTGAATTTTTTAAAAATTATTTTAGATTCGTCATATGCGACTCCAAAAACTCCCCCGTACCAATTTTGGAGAAAATCGAACAAAAAAGATTTTTTTTGTCGGCCATATTGGATCCGCCAAATTGAATTTTTAAAAAATTATTTTAGATTCGTCATATGCAACCCCAAAAACTCCCCCGTACCAATTTTGGAGAAAATCGGACAAAATTAATTTTTTTAGAGGCCATATTGAATTCGCCATATTGAATTTTTTAAAAATTATTTTATATTCGTCATATGCGACCCCGAAAACTCCCCTGTACCAATTTTGGAGAAAATCGGACAAAATTCATTTTTTCGTCCGCCATATTGGATCTGCCATATTGAATTTTTTTAAAATTATTTTAGATTCGTCATATGCTACCCCGAAAATTTCCCCGTACCAATTTAGGTGAAAATCGGACAAAATTGATTTTTTTGGCCGCCATATTGTAAGCGCCATCTTGGATTTTACTGCACCAATTTCATCTAAAAAAATATGGGACCACCGCAGCAACTTCCTTTACATAACGTAAAAAATTTCATTCAAATCGGTGCAGCCGTTCCGGAGTAATCGGTATACATACATAAAAAAAAAATACATAGTCGACGAATTGAGAACCTCCTTCTTTTAGAAGTCGGTTAAAAATAGAACTACTGGGGTTTTTATATAGGGTTCAGTGGCGCAGTCAATTTTTTTTATGGGTTTAACTGTTTCGGAGAAATAAATCATATTTTAAAATAATGCAATTCAGTTTGTCTTAAGATTTTTAAAAATATAAGACACCCCATATTTATTAGTATTGAGTTTTAAATTTAGATTTTAAAAAAAATTAAGAGATTCTGTTAGTAGGCCGTGACGGGTATTTATAGTCTATTCAAGAAGTAGAGAGAGTAATTAATAATTTTTGACCTTTTCTTTTTTATTCGCAAACTACTTTTCTTTAGTCCGGTGGTCCGGGGGGGGGGGGGAGACACCAGCAACAATTTCCATTTTTAGTGTAAAAGGCAGGGTCTGGTCTATTTTTTTGAATTTGAAGCTCTTGGAGAGGTAGGATACGATCACAAGAAAAAACAGGTTGCTGATGGGGGGGGGGGGGGAAGGATGCGAGCAACATACACATTCCTAATATAAAAGGCAGAATCGGTTCTATTTTCCGAAACTCAAAGCTCTTGGGAAGGAGAGGGGGATCTCAAGCATATACATTTCTATACTCTATTCAAGAACTAGAGTGAGTAATAAAACTGTTACTGAAACCTCCAATGTACCTGCTCCAGTGCCGCAGGTAACTGAGGACTGCCGTCAATCTAATTATATTTAAGTACCATAAGATTTTAAAAATTTACTGCAACAATAAAATTTCTGATAGTTCAATTTAATTTCTGTCAATGAGCATAGTACACCTTACAGTGTGTCCTTAGTGATTTATCTTGTTTGTGCTTGTTTTTATATATTATTTGAGATCAGTGAGATACCCAAAAGATATGACTTCCACATCTATATTTATTCCACAATCGTTAAACCAGGGCATTTTTTTCCTCAACGAAGAACTTATTACGTTGAATGTTTATGATGTCTTAAGGTATCAATATCTAGATAATAATGTTAAAAGATCTGTTGAGATGTGTTCCAACATGTCAGGAGTTGGAAAAATCTACTATCTACCGTTTACTGAAGGAGAAAAAAACGACAGGAATTGTTGGTACTCCCAAACCACATTCGATCACAGGCAGACGAAAAACTTCGTAGGAAGCAGAGAGGTAAACTGTAATAAAAGGAGTTAGTTGTACATACATTTTATTATGAGAAGCAGATCCCAACCGTCGACAAAATTCTAACTAAAATCAGTGAAGATCGGAATTTACCTGAAATTAAAAGAACTGAGGTCTGGAAATTGCTCAGAGAACTTACTTTTTGCTGGAAAAAACCAGATAGGAAATCTGTTCTTATAGATCGTCCGGAAAATGTCCGTTGGAGTAGGAAATATCTCTCTCAAGTAAAAGGTAGAGTTGCTAGAAATAACACAACTTACAAAATTAGTAATTTAACTGAACTTTTGAAAGATTTTTTTGAATAAAGTTACTGCAGAAAATTGGAAAAAATCCATATAATAAAAGTATTAAAGAAAATGTGGAAACTTGATCTCATTATCGGTGAAATCGAGGAAGCAATTATAATTAATTTGAGCGAAGATTGCTTCACTGACTTTGATTATGAATTAGATACGTAATGTTTACCAGCGTAAACACAATTGATTAGTTAAATTTTCTGTAACATAAAAATTAATTACATTTGAAGCCCTTTTTAGTGTTTAGTTGTAATTCTGCAGATGGTTTAAGAAATAAACAAACTGAAGCGTCCAATGCCCTAAAAATGTTTTTAATTAATAATAAAATGACCGATAGCCCCAAAAATATTTTAATATTATATGGACGAATTTATTTTTTTATATATGTTTAACTTCTTGTATCTTTGACAATGGGTATTTTGTAAGTATTTAAATTATAACTTAGAATTTTTTGAGAGAAAAAGACTACGTTTAAGTCTGGATGTGCCAAAAACGGTTTCTATGCCAAAATTAAAAATAATAAAAATACAGTTGTGATTTGTGTTAAATATGTCAAAATTATCTATATTTTCTTATGTATGTAAATTATTAAGAAATTATAAGAAATAAGATTTTGTAGTTTATTTACTTCTTAAACCATCTGCAGAATTACGATTAGGCACTAAAACTGGATTCAAATGTAAATTAATTTTTATATGTTACAGTTAAAATTAGACTTACTTGTTTTTATTTCTATTGCACCGACATCTTAGTTTAATTTACTTTATTATATGGAAATCCGATAGCCCAAAAAAATAAAACAAACGTGTTAATTCAACACGCTTAAAAAAGAGACACAAATACAACAAAAAAAAATAATAAAAAATATTACGGCTAATTGGACTTAAATATATATATATATATATATATATATATATATATATATATATATATATATATAAAATTAAAAAATATATAAAAAGTATATATAAACAACATTAAACAATAAAATACAACAAAAATTTAAATAATAAATTGTGTTTGCACTGGTAAACATTACGTATCTAATTCAAATTAAATATAACTGGTTCCGTTATCTCACCGATGATGTGGTTGAGTTAAAAGTGTTTGTGTTAAATATGTCAAAATTATCTATATTTTCTTATGTATGTAAATTATTAAGAAATTATAAGAAACAAAATAATACTATAAAAACATTTTATTTTAAGTTTATTACCGAAATCATATTCTTTGCTATAAATACTTGGTGATAATAAACCTCCTTCCGACGCCTATGACAAGGATTAAAATCCTTTTTAACACTTCACACATCCAAATATCTATTATTATCCAACCCAAATGGTCTATTATTATAGACCTGTATTTTTGATTATAAAATTTCTAACCCATTCCTATGAAAAATATATGTATCTAACAGATTTTGCCAAAGACACCGAACTCAACAATACAGGTAGTTTAGGAAGAAAAAAAAAGATAAAAAATGATTTATTACTCTCTCTAGTTCTTGAATAAACTATAGTATAAGAGGAAACTATAGTATAAGAGGGAAAATCGGGTCTATTTTCCTGAACTCAAAGCTGTTGGGGGGGATCCCCCCCTTGGATCCGCGCCTGTCTGAAACAGGCTTAAAAAGGGTTCTTAGCAGTAACCTATGGAAATGATTAAAGTATTTAGATATTCTTTTTAATCGAGATGAGTTAGATAATTTATTATATTATATACCATAGGTTAAGGAACTGATTAAAAAATGAACTAAATGACTTTATATAAAATTTTTATAAATAAATTGAACCGACTTCTAAAAGTGCGCTAAAAATGAAAAATAACCATAAATTTTTATATGAAATTGAACTTTTTGAAGTCGGCGCCCAACTAATACCTGACAAAATGTGATTTGCATAAACAGATTAAAAATACTTTATTTGTAATTGCTTTCTTACCATAATTTGTATATATAAGTAGATATTTATTTCGTGTACAAATAATTTGGCGCCGACTTCAAAAAGTTCAATTTCATATAAAAATTTATAGTTATTTTTCACTTTTTAGCTCACTTTTAGAAGTCGGTTCAATTTTTTTATAAATTTTTTTTTTTCTATTTTTAGTTTTAGAATTCATTATGATATTCATAAATTATTTGAACTAAGTACTAATCGAGATTAGTGTACCTCGCAATGACTCCAAACTGGCAAAAAAGTACTCATTTTATCCAAAGTTGTAAATCACCCGAAAATGAACCACTAAAAATTCTTTAGTTCTTAGAGTTTTCCAAATACCAATCAAATTGGGTCAAACAAATATTTAGCCTGTCATAGAAAATCCACTATCTTAAATTTCAAATTAATTTTAGACTGGTAATATAGGCCTTAACACCTTCCAATATCGATATTTAAAGAAAATAAATTAATTTTTTATCCACCATATTAGATACGCCATATTAAATTTTTTTTTAATAATTTTAGATTCGTCATGTGTGACCCCGAAAACTCCAATTTTGGTGAAAATAGGACAAAATTTATTTTTTTTATTGGCCATATTGAATCCGTCATATTGAATTTTTTAAAAATAATTTCTGATTCTTTATGTGAGGCCCCGAAAACTTCCCCATACCAATTTTGGAGAAAATCGGACAAAATTAATTTTTTTTGCCGCCATATTGTCAGCGCCATCTTGGATTTTACTGCACCAATTTCATCTAAAAAAATATGGGACCACCGCAGCCGTTCCGGAGTAATCGGTGTACATACATAAAAAAAAAATACATAGTCGACGAATTGAGAACCTCCTTCTTTTAGAAGTCGGTTAATAATATCAATATAGTTTCGTTAATAGACGTTTCTTATTTTAAAAAGTTTACATATCTAATAAAAAGTATTTTTAGCTTATTCATTGTCAATTTATATTGACAATATAATATATTCTTATAGATAATTCAAAATATAAAAAATACAGGATGTTCTATTTAAAAAATTAAAATTTGGTATTATATCTCCGTATTTAAAATTAAAATTAAAAATCTTATTACGTCGCTGGATTCTACAGTAAAAAGTACTCTAAAAATGCCTTATTAGTTTTATCGTAGTTGTTTTGATAAATAAAATAAAGGACATTTTAGGAAATTGTAAAATTCGAAAATCGCTCTGTAAATCCGAAAACGATCGCGATAGTTGTAATTTGTTTTCGCCATTATAATTTTCTCAAAAAAAAAGAGCTCGAGACTACTTTGTCACATTTTTGAAATCTCAGATACCTTATAAAAACATTTAAACCGATCCACCCTGTACTATGTCATGAAATTATTAAAAACAAATTTTGTATATTTTTAACGGGGTTTAAAAAAGGGAGGTTGTTAATTTGACGTATACAGTGTGACTCGGATACAAATGTATATAACTTGGTGATTTATTCCACTTAATTGGGAAAATATTGATCTGGCATGGAAAAGTGTTTTACATAATTTAGACAAATGTTCCTTTATAGATATTTGCGAAAGTATTTGTGATATTAGGTTACTATAGTCTATTCAAGAACTAGAGAGAGTAATAAATTATTTTTGACTTTTTTTTTTCTTCGCAAACTGCCTGTATTGTTTAGTCCGGTGTCTTTGGCTAAATCTAAATTTTATAATTAAAAATACTGGTCAATAATAATGAACTGTTTAGGTTGGATAACGATAGATATTTGCAAATGTGAAGTGTTAAAAAGGATTTTAATTATTGTCATAGTCGTCGGAAGGAGATTCATTTTATTACTAAGTATTTATGCCGTAGAATATTATTTCGGTCATAAGCTCAAAATAGAACTAACTTGTTATAATAATATTATTTTATATCAAGTGATTTCTTAATAATTCACATACATTACAAAATAGAGATAATTTTGCCATATTTAATACAAATCACAAAAGTGTTTTTATTATTTTTTTGTTTTGCCATATAAACCGTTTTAGGTATATTCGACAAAAACGTAGCCTTACTGACTCAAAAATTTTTAAGTTATAATTTAAATACTTATAAAATACCCATTATCATAAATACAAGAAGTTAAACATATTTGAAAAATAAATTCGTCCATATAATATTAAAATTTTTTTTGGAGCTATCGGTCATTTTATTATTAATTAAAAACACTTTTAAGACATTTGACTTTGTAGTTTATTTTTTAAACCATCTGCAAAATTACGATTAAGCACTAAAACTGGATTCAAATGTAATTAATTTTTATATGTTATAGTTAAAATTAGACACCTACTTGTTTTTATTTCTATTGCACTGACATACTAATTTAATTTATTATATGGAAATCCGATAGCCCAAAAAAAAAAATAAAACAAACGTGTTAATTCTACAGGTTTAAGAAAAAGACACAAATACTATAATAAAATAATAAAAAAATACGCAAATTGGACTTAAATATATATAAAATTAAGAGGTGAGACACTAAAATAAAAATATATAAACATTAAACAATAAAATACAACAAAAACAAAAATTTAAATAATAAATTGTGTTTACACTTGTAAACATTACATATCTAATCCGTAATCAAGTCAGTGGAGCTATGTTCGCACAAATTAATTATAATTGGTTCCGCTATCTCACCGATCATGTGATCGTGTTTCCACATTTTGTTTTATTCTTTTATTATATGGTCCACACATTTTTTCCAATTTTCCACAGTAACTTTATTCAAAAAAAATCTTTCAAAAGTTCAATTAAATCACTAATTTTGTAACTTGTGTCAGTTCTAGCAAGTCTGCCTTTTACTTCAGCCTGTTGTCTACTAAATACCCTGCAAGGATGTCCATCGAATTACATCGGCCAAACAAGTCAGTATCTGCAAAATCGTCTAAATGGACATAAATATGAGAAAAAAAAATATTACAGCCCTAAAAAAACACGAAATGAAACACAAGCACACTTTTGATTATGAATTCAAAAAATCTTGAAAACTGAAACCAACAAAGGAAAACGAGAATTTTAAGAAATAATCGCAATAAAAAAAATCCGAATGCCGTAAACGATAAAACAGACATTAATAATCTAAATCAAATTTATTTCAACATATTAAAATAAACCAAAATAAGGGAATTTCTAAAATAAAACAATAAATAAGAATAATTCTCCGCTTTCAATTCTTCTAAATTGAATCACGATATTTTTTCAGAAAAATATCACTTCAATTAAAAGACCCAAACTTTTTACGCCACTTAAAGTACTTAAAACATACACCATCTGGGTTCCACATTCAGTCAAGTCAAGGCAGTTATAGGATTAAAAATTTAGTGTCCATTCTTCTAGCTGGACTTCTAAAAATACTTTTGAAAAGTTAGTATATAATTGAGTGTGTTATTATAATTGGTTTGTGTTGTAATTAATTTTTATTTAAAACAAAAATCTCTGTTCTTAATGGCAAGTTTTTAACCTGTTATTCCGTATATAATAATTTTAAAAATGTACATTTTTGTAGAATCCGCCGAAACCCTTATTAGAAAGATTCGAAAGAATCGAAACGTCCTGAAATATATATATATATATATATATATATATATATATATATATATATATATATATATATATATATACATTAAGTATGAGTACTTTCTATATATAGTTTCAATATAAAAATGAACCATATTCCCAAGAAAATAACCAACTAAATATATATTGTAAGAGGGAACATATTTATTCCCCTAATTAATTATAATAGATTTACAGACACGTACTAATTCAGTATCAAAATAACTCGAGCAGCGTCTTATCCGAACAGCCAGAATAGAATGACGACACATCTGTCTTCTAAAAGCAATAACAATAAAATTTTTATAAAAAAATTGAACCGACTTCTAAAAGTGCGCTAAAAAGTAAAAAATAACTAAATTTTTATATGAAATTGAACTTTTAGAAGCAGGTTCAATTTTTTTTATAAAAATTTTATGTTTCTATTTTTAGTTTTAGAATTCATTATGACATTCACAAATTATTTGAACTAAGAACTAATCGAAATTAGTGTACTTCGCAATGACTCCAAAATGGCAAAAAAGTACAAATTTTTTCCAAAGTTGTAAATCACCCTAAAATGAACCACTAAAAATTCTTTGTTTCTTACAGTTTTCCAAATACCGGTAAAATTGTGTCAAACAAATATTTAGTTTGTCATAGAAAATCCACTATCTTAAATTTCAAATTAATTTTAGATTGGTAATATAGGCCCCAACACCTTCCAATATCGATATTTAAAGAAAATAAATTAATTTTTTATCCACCATATTCGATACGCCATATTAATTTTTTTTTAAATAATTTTAGATTCGTCATGTGTGACCCCGAAAACTCTCCCGTACCAATTTTGGTTAAAATCGGACAAAATTGATTTTTTTGTTCGCCATATTGAATCCGCCATATTGAATTTTTTAAAAATAATTTCTGATTCTTTATGTGAGGCCCCAAAAACTTACCCATACCAATTTTGGAGAAAATCGAACAAAATTGATTTTTTCGTCCGCCATATTGAATTTTTTAAAAATCATTTTAGATTCGTCATATGCGACTCCGACAACTCCCCCGTACCAATTTTGGGGAAAATCGAACAAAAAAGATTTTTTTGTCGGCCATATTGGATCCACCATATTGGATTTTTAAAAATTATTTTAGATTCGTCACATGCGACCCTGAAATCTCCCCCGTACCAATTTTGGAGAAAATCGAACAAAATTGATTTTTTTGTCCTCCATATTGGATCCGCCATATTGAATTTTTTAAAAATTATTTTAAGTTCGTCATATGCGACCCCGAAAATTCCCTCGTACCAATTTTGGTGAAAATTGGACAAAATTGATTTTTTCGTCCGCCATATTGAATCCGCCCTATTGAATTTTTAAAAAATAATATTAGATTCGTTATGTGGCATCTTAAAAACTCCCCCATACCAATTTTGGAGAAAATCGGACTAAATTAAATTTTTTTGTCCGCCATATTGGATCCGCCATTTTAAATTTTTGAAAAATAACTTCAGATTCGTTGGGTACAACCCCAAAAATTCCTCCATACCAATTTTGGAGAAAATCGGACTAAATTAATTTTTTGGCCGCCATATTGTAAGCGCCATCTTGAATTTTACTGTACCAATTTCATCTAAAAAAAATATGGGACCACCGCAGCAACTTCCTTTACATAACGTAAAAAATTTCATTCAAATCGGTGCAGCCGTTCCGGAGTAATCGATGTACATACTTAAAAAAAAAAAATACATAGTCGACGAATTGAGAACCTCCTTCTTTTAGAAGTCGGTTAAAAATATATCAAATATCACTACGTCGTCGTATCCCTATTCCCGCTGACCGGCAGCGGCTCGTAAAAAGAAGCAATATCGTCAACAAAATAAAAACAAGTCTATCTTGGAACTATTTTTAAATATCGGATTATTCTCGTAACTGTCAAGTTCCTAACAATATATATATATATATATATATATATATATATATATATATATATATATATATATATATATAAATAAATAAATAAATAAATAAAGTTATACAGGATCGATGTACTTTTTATATTTTACATTTCTTTTATGATTGATGATATATGATTATTTATTTTACCTTCCTCAGAATTTACAGAGTGCTACAAATATAGAGCATTTTTTTATGTAATTGTATGTTATTTAGAACATATTGTATATTTTCCTTAAATAAGATTTCACGAACAAAACTGCACACCGTATATTCATTAATTACATTTATTATTAAAATAATAGTATAAAGATGACCACGTGGATCATCTAGAAGTTAGAGTAGTAATGAAAGCTCCGGATGGGATTTTATTAAGGTAATAAAGATTATTTTGGCTGTTGAGGGTTTAAGAGGTATATAGTCTATTCAAGAACTAGATCATTTTTGATGCTCTTTTTTTATTCGTAATCCAGCTGTGTTCTTTAGTCGGGTGGCTTTGGCAAAATCTGTTAGACACATTTTTCATAGAAATTTTATAATCAAAAATACCGGTCTATAATAGTGGACTATTTGGGTTGGATAACAATCGATATTTGGAAGTGTGAAGTGTTAAAAAGGATTTTAATCATTCTGCTAGGCGTCGGAAGGCGATTTCTTTTATCACTATTTATGACATTGAATATTATTTCAGTCATAAGCTCAAAATGGAACTAAATTGTTATAATAATATTATTTATTTCTAATGATTCTTAATAATTCACATACATTACAAAATAGAGATAATTTGGCCATATTTTTAGTTTTGGCATATAAACCGTTTTAGGTACATTCAGATTAAAACATAGCCTTATTGTTTCCAAAAAATTTAAGTTATAATTTAAATAGTTATAAATACCCGTGATCATAAATAGAAAAAGTTAAACATATAAAAAAATAAATACGTTCATATAATATTAACAATTTTTTGGGACTATTTTATTATCAATTAAAAACACTTTTAGGAGATTTGGCATTTCAGTTTATTTATTTTTAAACCATCTGCGGAATAACAATTGAAACACTAAAACGGGATTCAAATGTAATTAATTTTTATGTTATAGTTAAAATTAGACTTACTTATTTTTATTTCTATTGCACTGACATCTTAATTTAATTTACTTTTTTATATGGAAATCCGATAGCCAAAAAAAAAAATAAAACAAACGTGTTAATTCAACACGCTTAAGAAAAAGACACAAATACTATAAAAAAAATAATAAAAATATTACGGCTAATTGGACTTAAATATATATAAAATTAAAGAGTGAGACACAAATAAATATATATATAAAAAAATGTAAACAACATTAAACAATAAAATACAACAAAAACAAAAATTTAAATAATAAATTGTGTTTCCACTGGTAAACATTACGTATCTAATTCGTAATCAAAATCAGTGGAGCTATCTTCGCTCAAATTAAATATAACTGGTTCCGTTATCTCACCGATGATGTGATTGAGTTTTCACATTTGGTTTTATTCCATCGTTTACACATTTTTCCAATTTTCGGCAGTAACTTTATTCAGAAAAATCTTTCAAAAGTTCAGTTAAATCACTAATTTTGTAGCTTGTGTTATTTCTAGCAACTCTACTTTTTACTTGAGCCTATACCGCGATGTTGCTTAATTGTTCGGAGATATTTCCTTTTCCAACGGGCAGTTTCCGGATGATCTACAAGAACAGATTTCCTATCTGATTTTTCCTAGCAAAAATTAAGTTTTCTGAGCAATTTCCAGAGGTGAGTTCGTTTAATTATAGGTAAATCCCGATCTTCATTGATTTTAGTTTCAATTTTGTCGACGGTTGAGATCTGTTTCTCATACTAAAATGTATGTACAACTCTTTTTATTGCAGTTTTCATCTCATCCTCCAACGGGGTTTTTCATCTTCCTATAATCGAATGTGTCTTGGGAGCACTAACAATTCCAGTCGTCTTTTTCTCCTTCAGCATTCGATAAAGAGTAGATTTGCCAACTCCTGTCATTTTGGAACACCTCAACAGAGCTTTTAACATTATTATCTCGATATCGATATCTTAAGGCATCATAAACAGTAATCGTAATAAGTTTTTCTTTGAGGAAAAAATTCTCAGGTTTAACGATTTTGGAATAAATATAAAGATGGGAGCCCTTACCTTTGGGTATCTCACTAATCTCAAATTATATATAGAAACAAGCTCAAACAAGATAAATTACTAAGAACAAACTGTAAGGTGTACTTTGTTCATTGACAGAAATTAAACTGAACTATAAGCAATTTTATTGCCGTAAATTTATAAAAGCTTATAATATTTAAATATAATTAGATTTATGGCAGTCCTCAGTTACCTACGGCACTGGAGCACGTACGTCAGAGGTTTCGGTGACAGTTTTATTACTTTCTCTAGTTCTTGAATAGAGTATGGCTGGCAATATTTCATTGCACGTGTATGAATATTTCATGATGTAATTATTTCTAATGAGCAGGGCCGGACTAGAAAACGGAAATTATATTTAATTTTTTTTATACAAATATCCTGTATACCTTATCATATATATATATATATATATATATATATATATATATATATATATATATATATATATATATATATATATAAAGTTATACAGGGTCGATGTACTTTCAATATTTTACATTTCTTTTATAATTGACTTTTCGGTAATTTATTTTACCTTCCTCAAAATTTACAGCGTGCTAAAAATATAGAGCATTTTTTTTATGTGATTTAAGTTATTTGAAAGATATTGTATATTTCTCTCGAACAAAATTTCGAGAACAAAACTGAACACCGTATATACATTAATTAATTTTTTTATTATGTTATATTAAGAAGTTAGTTTTCATAAAATAATAGTATAAAGATGACCACGTGGGTGATCTTGAAGTTAAAGTACTAACGAAAGTACCAGATGGGATTTTTTTTATAAGGTAATAAAAATTGTTTTGGCTGTTGAGGGTTTACGGGGTCTAGTCCGAAAGTACAATGCATTTTTGATTTTAAAGTTACGTTTTTTTAGTAGTTACTTTATAATATTGTTATATATTCTGCTAAGTCACTTGGTAGATGCCTTGGCATTTAATGTATGTTGATATTTTTGTATCGTTATCATCATCATTGATGAATTGGTTGAATCTTGAGATTAACTTTTGAATCCGTTCCTTATCTTTGCATTACAATCCTCCATCCTTGTCATTGGATTCCAATAGATGATGTTTTTTTTTTTATCGTACTCCATATAAAATAATATAAGAGAGACAAAACAGGAGGAGGAGGAGACCATAGAATAGGGCCATTGTTGGCAATCCACTTATCTTAAAATGTTGTTTGTGAGAAGCTGGTAACTGGAAATGTTCTATATGGTGGGGCGCCATCGTGTCGGTAAAAAAATTGTCTTTGTTCCACCAGGTAAATTGCTTAAATATTGATTGTCTAACTCTTCTAGGATATATAAATATCTTTCTGCAACAAAAGTTAATACATAATTTAAAATGGGGACATAATTTGTACAGTATTTTTAATGAATTCCCATTTAAATTTTCTTCATAAAACGTAGTTTTACTATTCCATTAATTCTGACAGCACAAAATATGTTAAATAACCAGGATTCTTAAAAATTCCGCTATCTTATTGCGTGAGAGTTTGAATCACTCCAAAATTGGGAATTGTGTCTGTTAAAAAGGTCATTTTACTTTGTCAGTCCAATTTGTTTTGTCCAAAAATCGAGGGTCGTTTTGTATAATTGTTAATATAAATTTGCAAAATAGCGCTCTTTTCGGCAAATCAGTATCTCTTAGGCGTTTAACCAATAATATTAAATAAGGGTGGAAGTTGTGTTTAAACGGAATTCTATGTATGGAGCTCTTTGAGATTCCTGTTTGTAGTCACTTGTCTTAACGATATTTTTGCCATAACGGTGATAATATTTTTGAAATTTTGCAGTATTCGTTTAACACTGTTCCGTAGCGTATAATTTAATCGATCTTGCATGACTTTTATTAATAATTGTCAAATATTTATTGTTAGTTTTTGATCGCCCTGTATTTATTGATTATCAAAATATCAACACATTGCACTAAAACAGATCCTCTTCTAGAATAAAACCAACCCTAATTAAATAATAAAGGCTGTCCTAAAGGACAAATCGATTAGTTCTGTTGAGGTTTGCAAAGACCATTTTTAACAAAATTTAAAATATGCCAAAAACATTTAGACTTAGATATAAAGCATTATACATGAAATATGTTTATGATTTTGCGTAGAATCTAAAAATGAATAGAGTGTTTTATTAAGAATTGTCTTCATCGATTTCAGTAAACTGCCAAATTTTAAAAATTTACGGTCTATTTTCGAAACATCTATCACGGCCGTTCTTTGTGGGACACACTATATAAATTTATATGGAAAAAACCTAACTACACGTAATTTCCACATTAAGACACTCTTAATTTAGATAAGATGGACACAGATTAAAAGTTATGTAAATTTTGCAATGTGATATAAAAGTGAAGTCGGTTAAGAAACAGCGATTCATTTAGAATTTATTTAAAAATTACCTTTAATTGCTACGGCGGCGACTTAAAAAAAGTTCTGAGTAAATGAGTATATCCAAAATTATTATATGGATTGCAAATTAAAATAGTATTTAATTGATTTTTTCTTTTTTACTGCAATTTTTTTGACGTCGGTTTAGTTCTTTTCTAAAAATAAATTATAAAATTGCCTTTTATGAACATAAATTAACTAAGGATGTTCGAATATTTCAAATCTTTTTTTATTAAATCCACGAATTCAGCTTTTTTACTCAGTTTATTGTTTTCGCTTTCAAGAACTTATAAATGTGTCTTAATAATTGATAATAATTCATCAAAAAAAAGTACTAATGAACTACGCAGTTCCTTTTCTTTTTAGTGGACAATCTTAAAACTGTATATTCAATTACGCTTTTAAAATCTTCTCCACTTTGTGTAAACATATTAACATAATTTATGATTGAAAACAATTAGTGCTATTACAGGTTAGGGGATGAGCATCTGGAATAAATGTATTGTTGATAGACTTCTGACTACGTAGAAATCTTCAGACTGGTAATTGTAATTATGTAGTATCTTATGTCTCATTTTCTTTTTTGGAGAAATTTTTATTTAACAATTAAGATTTGAATTTTTTAGAGTTCTAGGAAAAGCTATTTTCCCGTAAAAAAGTTTTAAACAAAAGTTGTGCGCTTTGAAAATAACCACAAAATGAGTTAAAGCTCATCTAAATCGGATAATTTGTTTGTTAGTTATTGCAAAAAAACTTGCTGAAATAGCTGTTTTTTCAATTATTAATAAACAATATATTGCATTAACTTTATACTATACCGAAAGGAGGCTCTTGTTGTATACAACAAGTATGCAACATTTCAAGTAAAAATATTCAATAATTTTTTGCACAGTGAATTTGTTAATAATATTGTACGGTTTTTTTGGTTGTTTATTCTCAGCGATCTAGAGATTGTATAGTGATCTGCGGATGCGCAAATGAAAGCTCGAGACGTTTACTAACAATAACAAAAAACCAAATTAATTGTTGATTTTAAATTATTGAAACAGATAAACAAAGTTGGGGTTGGTTTTTTCGTTATAAACAAATAGAATAACTCTTTGAAAATTATTGATATTGAAATGCCGATAAGTGGACGTGATAGGTGAGATTTTGGCGTATATTTTGAAAAAAAAAACATTCTATACGACCACTAGAAGTTGAGATTTTTTTTCAAAAAATCGATGCTGTGTTGTTTATTATTAAGGGATTATTTACGTAGGAACTCGTAGGGAGATGGTTAAACTATTATTTGCAGCAGTTTTCAAATCAATTATTTCAAAATTGTTGATGTTGCAATAGTTTAAAGTTGCACCTACTCCAAGAGTCAGAAAGTGAGCAGGGGGGGGGGGGGCTCTTTCAGTCTGCGGCGCGTGGAAAAAAACGTGACTTTGACGCTTCATATTCGTTTAGTTGGAAAAGTTGTCGAAGAGTTATTCTATAAATTTATACAAAAAAAAGAACCTCAATTTTGTTTATCTGTTTCAATAATTTAAGATTAACAATTAATTTCGTTCTTTTTTGTTATTGTTAGTATAAGTCTGGAAGATTTATTTGAGTACCCGCAGACAGTTGTAGGACCTCTAGATCGCTGAGAATAATCAACCAAAAAAAACAAAAAGTTAAAAACAAATTCACTGTGCAAAAAACTATTAAATATTTTTATTTGAAATTTTGCACATTTGTTGTATGAAACAAGAGGCTCCTTTAGTTGCAGTAAAAAGTTAATGCAATATATTTTTCTATTGTTTATAAACAATTGAAAAAAACAGCCATTTTAGCATGTTTTTTTTGCAATAACTAACGAACAAATTATTCGTATCGGATGGGCCTTGGCTCATTTTGTAGGTTTTTTTCAATGCGCATAATTTTGTTTGACACTTTTTTTATTAAAAAATAAGAACTTTTCCTAGAACTCGAAGAAACTGTTTTGTCACATCTTAGTTGTTAAATAAAAAATGTTCCCAAAAAAAGAAAATAAGACATAAAATACTACATAATTACTATTAGTATTCACAACGTTTCTACGTAATAAAAACTCCACTAACAATAAATTTCAAAATCAACTCATATGAGGCTAACACCGCCGGCTTATTATACAAAACTACTTATCTACTTTTATCTCGACCGCCGTAAATATCGCTGCAGGTAGAAGAACATGCTAAACACGCTCAGACTTGTTTTTCAATTTAAATGTTACCATAAAAATACCGCCGTATATAAAGCCTACACTTTATTTTTTTTCTAAATTTAACGGGATTTTCATTTAGTCTTCAATTATTCGATTACGGCTATATCGTTAAATCAATGAAAAATTTTACAGACAAAATGTTATTAATGTTACACAGGGTGTATCGAAAAAGCAAGGTGCATAATTTTTTAATTTTTTCTTAATGTTCCTATCTATATTTTTTTTTATCGGAGTCTAATTGAACCATGAACATGACATATAAAACTGGGCTCATGAAAATAATTTTTTGACCCCCCTTAATTGGTCGCCATTCGGTGCAATGACTTGTATGGCAACATTGAATTCCCTGCTAGTTTTTTATATAGGCGTGAATGTGTCTTGAATGAATGTCAATTCTATTATTCTAACAGGTTTAGACAATAACTACCTCTTTCTATAGTATATCTAAAACAATAAATTACTCTTCCTTGTTTTACTTGACAGATTAATTGAATATATTCATTAAAAAAAAACGGGGATAATTGTTTCTGTAAAACAATATTTAACTTAAATTTCTTTTTAGTTTCCTCAAAATTATAATTTTTCTGCTCAAAGCAAATCCTTTAAACCTATTTTTTTTTTAATTTCTTTGGAGCAGCATAAATATGTTACAATTTTATTATTTTTAGATAACAAGCATGAAATGTCAGTTCTTATAAATAAATGAAAATTCTTCTATGACTGTTTACATATTTTATTTTTTACAATGAAACTGTTATTTAGCAAAATTGCTAAAATGTGAAATATGCGCCAAAAATAAATCGAGACTATTTTTTTTTTAAATATCTGTTTTGGAAACGATTGTGGAAATCAGTGGGTATTTTTGTAAATAACATTAGTATAATCTACATTCTTCTTCAGACGTAGAGTATAAGAAGTTAATGAAAAAAAGGATTAAGGCATGTCATAAATACTTAGTGATAAATAAACCTCCTTCCGACGCCTATGACCAGGATTAAATTCTTTTTTAACATTTCACACTTCTAAATATCTATTGTTATCCAATCCAAATATTCCATTGTTATAAACCCGTATTTTTGATTATAAAATTTCTAACCTATTCCTATGAAAAATATGTGTCTAACAGATTTTGCCAAAGACGCCGGACTAAAGAATACAGATAGTTTGCGAAGAAAAAAAGGGTAAAAAATTATTTATTACTATCTCTAGTTCTTGAATAAACTATTGTAGTATAGTAGACGTAAAATCGGGTCTATTTTCCTGAACTCAAAGCTCTTGGAGGGGGGGAGCGATCGCCCCCCCCCCCACCGCCCCCCTGGATCCTCTCCTGGCGGGTCCAATAGGCATTTAGCAATTATTTCAATATAACAATGTAAAATTGAAACAGTATAAATCAAACGATATACTAATGCCTATATTCACGCCCCTCATCCGATTTTAAAATATTTGCAATATTACTTTCGAAATTTAGATTTTTAGGAGCTTCATGTTCATTCACATTACTTACATTTGTATTTTCTTCCACCAGTGGTAGTCAATAAATGAGTCACCTTGGTTTGTCTATTCACCATTGAGTTGAATACCACACTAGATGCTTGCTCTATCTGATTTCTTTCGTCAGAGTTATCTCGTAGACTAAGAATTTCATGATAATTCAATTCGGAGGGAGTGCTGGAGGCACCCCCCGAAGGGAGTGGAGAGGACTCGCCATGATCACCCGGCCGGATTAGAAACTCCGACCGCCTCGCCATATCAAAACTATTTTCTTCAAGGTCGTTGAGATTAGACATTTTGAAGATTAATTAATTTGAACAGAATTTGTCTTTGAAAAAAAAAATCTTCAAATTTAGGGGCCAAAGAAATATCAAAAACAGTAATTGAAATTAAAAATCAAAACAAAATACCCTCCAAAATCTCATAAATTACAAATCAAAATCCAAATAGAATTATTAATAACAATTCAACAATACCTTTTAAATATATTTAAAACTCGTTTTTCGTAGATTTATTCCATTCGTTAAAATTCCTGAGCAGTATCTTTAGCCACTCCCATAATTAAATTTTTTAATTATAAGTTCAAAAAATTTTTTATTTAAATTTCTTTTAAAAATTATGAATTTAAATATATTCAAAATCAAATAATCTATATCTACTTAGGGGGTAGTAAATATATTTAAGAAAAATCAATCGAACTTTTTAAACAATAAAAATTATATTTAAAATTTACCAACGTACATTTATAAGAAAAATATAATTTTTTAAATGCGTAAAAATTAATAGAATTTAGTCTAATAACCAGTTCTTCAATGTTTTTCTCAAAAAGAAAAAAATCCAGGTCTTCTTAGTCAATAAAAATGTTCCAAAACTTCCTCACTTACTTTCTGATTATATTTAAAATAATAAAATTAACTTATATATAATAGTTATTACTTTTCCTCATAGAATTTACATGAATAATAATAATAATAAATACCAAAACGATAAGTATAAACAAGCACGGACGATTTCTTTTTCCATCAATTTTATTTTATTAAATAAAATTTTCTTTCTAAATATAGTTCAGTTTTCCATTAAATCCATTATTATTTATATTTTACCCAGTTTACAGGTGCTAATAATAATTATTAATTGAAACCCGAATAGCTACCGGGTGTTTCCAAAATAATTCCACTTTTAAACTCGAAAAAGTTTTAAGGTTAAAAATTTTTTGATTACACAAAAGTAATTATTTAGTCTGTTAATCAAGAAAAATGTTTTCTAGTCCATAAATAAAGTAAGCAAGAAATTGACAGATTGACAGATTTTTCATAAATAAAGTCACTATAAAAGGCTTATTATTCTAGAATACCTGACTTCTTCTTCTGGTTTCTAGTCATTTCTATGCTTGATATTATGAACAATGATATGTACCAATACAACAATACATATGTATATTAACGCAATTATTTATGTTGCAGGTCTCGACAAGTATCTGGATGAAGTTGACCAGAAAATCTTGGAAATCCTACACGAATGAATGGAAATGCACGGATTGAGAAGTGTAAGAAAATGGACATATAGCAACACAAATTCAACGAATTGAGTATAAACGGATCCAGAGATGAAGTAAATTTAGGTATGATGGACATATGGTAAGTGAAATATGAATAAATAGGAAATAAATAGAACTGAAGAAATAAAGTATAAATGTGTACAAAAGGCAGTAATGGAGCTGGCAGTTGGTTGAGTTAACGGTTACTAGCTAGTAAATTACTTATTTTGTTAAGCGAGTCAGAAGTAATGTTAACATTTTCGCTACGGATTTACCCACCATTTCAATAATGTTTTTGTTATTTCTGATTCTCTCGTGGAAAAAGACCTGTTTTACTATGGCTCTGAGATAAGTAGTAAAGGATTCGCGGAAAAGTGTATAAAAAATTAAAAGGTCCATTAGAAATCACCCAGACCATGTTACTCAACATTTTTGATTTTCCCAAGTTTTTTTACCACTTGCTTCTCAATATTAAGTATGCGAGTTCCAAACTATGATTAAAAAAATTTTTGGGCTTGTACTTTTTTTAGAGGCCATTTTAAGTTTGCTTCGGAACAGTTTTCGGTTGAAAACAAGTTTTGTGCAAATATATCTTACTTTGTTAATTTTAAAGATATTAAGACGAAATAAAAATCATAATATCAGAATAATATGCTCTAGATTTCTTGTCTTTTCACAATATTACCTAACTAGCGAGGAAAGTGAAGAAAAAAATCATAATAAATAATAAATTAAACTTTTTAACTAGATATTTTTTGGGAATTTCAATTTTAATGTATATTGGTTGAAATTTTCAATCCAAATTCCTAAAATTTTCATGTCAATACTTGTTCTTTGCCTGCTAATACAAAAAGTCTGTAAGTTGAGACTTGAACAAGCCCCTCCACTAATTCAAGTCGAAATTGGGCTCGCTAGCTCTTAGTTTTTTTCCTAGTAAACAAGTGGAAAAGTTGAGTTAAAAGTGTTATATATAGTTAGTGTATTTATAAAGTTTTTAGATTCTAAATAACATTTTTATATTTTCATGTAATAAGTGAATTAATTGTACATAACGCAAGACATGTTCAAATACTACAATGAAAAAATTACCGGTATAAAATACATTTGTTTCTGCCGAAGAAATTAAACAAACAGGATTTAAATTTGTTTCCCTGTAACGGGAACAAGAGGATATCATCGATTCGTTACCCTAAGTGATAATCAAATCAGATATTATACCACATTAACAAGTAAAGAATTTGATGAGCACCAAACGTCAATTATGTCTATTAACACATCTTCGTTTACACAAGTGATGGCTGGGCATAGTCAAATGCAAGAGCAGTTAACGTAACGATCTACAGTTTCAGATATCTAACAAAGACAACGTGTGGATGTCAGTAAGTAAAGTTGTGAGGAAGATTACCCCTACAGAACTAACAATGGTTTCGTGCAGAACATACAACATAACAGAAAAACTATGCTCCGAAATTAGAACACTCTTTAACACTTTGAGCAAATTAAAAAATTGACATTCTAACAGATTCAATGTATATATACAACTTTTTTTTGTAACAAACGTTTCAATAAATTTTTGTATTTTAAATTACAATGTGTTTTTTTTTTATCAAGCTACTGCCTCTATTTAATAACATATTATAAAATTAATACATTTTCTTATGTTACTGGTGAATCTTACTTGGAAAAATATTGTCTCTTAATTAATTAGTCACATTTTGTGTGAGTATGATGTAATGCCTATATTCACGCCCCTCGTTCGATTTTAAAATATTTGCAATATTATTTTCGAAATTTAGATTTTTAGGAGCTTCATGTTCATTCACATTACTTACATTTGTATTTTGCCCTGTAAGGTCGTTTCTTTCGTTTCCTCCACCAGTGGTAGTCAATAAATGAGTCACCGTGGTTTGTCTATTCACCATTGAGTTGAATACTACACTAGATGCTTGCTCTATCTGATTCCTTTCGTCAGAGTTATCTCGTAGACTAAGAATATCATGATTATTCAATTCGGAGGGAGTACTGGAGGCACCCCCCGAAGGGAGTGGAGAGGACCCGCCATGACCACCCGGCCGGATTAGAAACTCCGACCGCCTCACCATATCAAAACTATTTTCTTCAAGGTCGTTGAGATTAGACATTTTGAAGATTAATTAATTTGAACAGAATTTGTCTTTGAGAAAAAAAAATTCTTCAAATTAAGGGGCCAAGGAGGGACGGTATTTAAAATATCAAAAACAGAAATTAAAAATAAAAATCAAAACAAAATACACTCCAAAATATCATAAATTACAAATCAAAATCAAAATCCAAATGTAATTATTAATAACAATTCATCAATACCTTTTAAATATATTTAAAACCCGTTTTTCGTAGATTTATTCCATTCGTTAGAGTTCCTGAGCAGTATCTTTAGCCACTCCCGGAATTAAATTTTTTAATTATAAGATCAAAATTTTTTTATTAAAATTTCTTTTAAAAATTATGAATTTAAATATAGTTGAAATCAAATAATATATATCTACTTAGGGGGTAGTAAATATATTTAAGAAAAATCAAATCGAACTTTTTAAACAATAAAAAATTATATTTAAAATTTACCAGCGTACATTTATAAGAAAAATATAATTTTTGCAACTCAATGGCAGCAACTATTCTCTTTTTAAATGCTATCTCAGTCTGAGGATTTGCTCAAAAGTACCGCTTAGATGTCGCCAAGGTTCCTCAATAAGCTCTTCCTACTAGTTTCTAGTAATTTCTATGCTTGATATTATGAACCATATGTACCAATACAACATATGCAATTTTGGATAACTTTGATGCACTTTAACTCTGGAATCAGTTGAGTTTCAGTTACCAAACCTTTAGCTAGTAAAAAAATTGGGAGAATCAAAAATGTTTAACAACAAATTTTATTTTACCTGGGTGATTTCAAATTTTAAAAGTGTAGTTGATTTAAGTTTATCCCTATTCTGCATTTTTTTTTAAAATTTTTTGTCTTTCTGACTGATATTTCACAAAAACCTATTTTGTTTTCGAAATGTAACATGGAAAATTATTTTAATTGAAAACTTATATTCAGAATATTCTTAAAGACCGACTTGTTACACAGGAATTAAAAATAACGAATGAGGAATAAAGGGACATGTGATGATTAAATATTAATCAAAGTGGGTGTAATTAGAAATATAGTGATAGAAAAAAGTCATATATTAACCGAAATACGAATGAATGGGAAATAAAAGGATTTACAATAAATGAAACGTGAAAGAATTGACACTAAATGGACATAGAGTAACTGTCATGTCAACGAATGGAAAATGAAAGTAAACATACTAAATAAAATGTGAATAAATTGAGGATAAATGGACATATAGTAACTGAAATACGGAAAAATGGGAAATAAAAGAACATATAGTAAATGAAACGAGAATGAATTGACATTAAATGGACATATAGCAACTGAAATGGCAATGAATGGGAAATAAAAGGGCATATGATAAATTAAACGCGAATGAATTGAGGATAAATGGACATATAGCAACTGAAATACGGATGAATGGGAAATAAAAGGACATATAGTAAATGAAACGTGAATGAATCGAGATTAAATGGACATGTAATAACTGAAATGCTAATGAATAGGAAATTAAGGGGAATATAGTAAATAAAACGCGAACGAAATAAGGATAAATGGACATACAGTAATTGAATTAAGAATAAATGGGAATAATAGGGCATATAGTAAATGAAACGTGAATGAATTGAAATTAAATAAAGCAATAGAAATGGCAATGAATAGGAAATAAAAAGGCATATGATAAATAAATGCGAATGAATTGAGGATAAATGGATATATAGTAACTGAAATACGAATGACTGGGAAATAAAATGACATATAGTAAATGAAACGTGAATAAATTGAAATTAAATGGACGTAAAGCAACTGAAATGGCATATGATAAATTAAACGCGAACGAATTGAGGATAAATGGATATAGAGTAACTGAAATACGAGAGAATGGGAAATAAAAGGACATATAGTAAATGAAACGTGAATGAATTAAAATTAAATGGACATATAGCAACATAAATGACAATGAATGGGAAATGAAAGGGCATATGATAAATTAAACGCGAATGAATTCAGGATAAATGGATATAGAGTAACTGAAATACGAGAGAATGGGAAATAAAAGGACATATAGTAAATGAAACGAGAATAAATTGAAATTAAATGGACGTATAGCAACTGAAATGGCAATGGATGGGAAATAAAAGGGCATATGATAAATTAAACGCGAATGAATTGAGGATAAATGGATATAAAGTAACTGAAATACGAGAGAATGGGAAATAAAAGGACATATAGTAAATGAAACGAGAATAAATTGAAATTAAATGGACGTATAGCAACTGAAATGGCAATGGATGGGAAATAAAAGGGCATATGATAAATTAAACGCGAATGAATCGAGGATAAATGGATATAAAGTAACTGAAATACGAGAGAATGGGAAATAAAAGGACATATAGTAAATGAAACGAGAATAAATTGAAATTAAATGGACGTATAGCAACTGAAATGGCAATGGATGGGAAATAAAAGGGCATATGATAAATTAAACGTGAAAGATTTGAGGATAAATGGACATATAGTAATTGAAATACGGATGAATGGGAAATAAAAGGATATCTAGTAAATGAAACGAGAATAAATTGAAATTAAATGGACGTATAGCAACTGAAATGGCAATGGATGGGAAATAAAAGGGCATATGATAAATTAAACGTGAAAGATTTGAGGATAAATGGACATATAGTAATTGAAATACGGAAGAGTGGGAAATAAAAGGACATATAGTAAATGAAACGTGAATGAATTGAAATTAAATGGACATATAGCAACATAAATGACAATGAATGGGAAATGAAAGGGCATATGATAAATTAAACGCGAATGAATTGAGGATAAATGGATATAAAGTAACTGAAATACGAGAGAATGGGAAATAAAAGGACATATAGTAAATGAAACGTGAATGAATTAAAATTAAATGGACATATAGCAACATAAATGACAATGAATGGGAAATGAAAGGGCATATGATAAATTAAACGTGAAAGATTTGAGGATAAATTGATAAAGAGTAACTGAAATACGAGAGAATGGGAAATAAAAGGACATATAGTAAATGAAACGTGAATGAATTAAAATTAAATGGACATAAATGACAATGAATGGGAAATGAAAGGGCATATGATAAATTAAACGCGAATGAATTGAGGATAAATGGATATAGAGTAACTGAAATACAAGAGAATGGGAAATAAAAGGACATATAGTAAATGAAACGAGAATAAATTGAAATTAAATGGACGTATAGCAACTGAAATGGCAATGGATGGGAAATAAAAGGGCATATGATAAATTAAACGCGAATGAATTGAGGATAAATGGATATAAAGTAACTGAAATACGAGAGAATGGGAAATAAAAGGACATATAGTAAATGAAACGAGAATAAATTGAAATTAAATGGACGTATAGCAACTGAAATGGCAATGGATGGGAAATAAAAGGGCATATGATAAATTAAACGCGAATGAATTGAGGATAAATGGATATATAGTAGCTGAAATACGGATGACTGGGAAATGAAAGGACATAAAGTAAATGAAACGTGGATGAATTAACATTAAATGGACGTATAGCAACTGAAATGGCAATGAATGGAAAATAAAAGTACATATGATAAATTAAACGCGAATGAATTGAGGATAAATGGACATATAGTAAATGAAATACGGAAGAGTGGGAAATAAAAGGACATATAGTAAATGAAACGTGGATGAATCGAGATTAAATGGACATGTAGTAACTGAAATGGTAATGAATAGCAAAATAAGGGGAATATAGAAAATAAAACACGAAAGAATTTAGGATAAATGGACATATAGTGTTTGAATTAAGAATAAATGAGAATAAAAGGTCATATAGTAAATGAAACGTGAATGAATTGAAATTAAATGGACATATAGCAACAGAAATGGCAATGAATGGGAAATAAAAGGACATATGGTAAATTAAAAGCGAATAAATTGAGGATAAATGGACATATAGTAAATGAAATACGTAAGAGTGGGAAATAAAAGGACATATAGTAAATAGAACGTGAATGAATTGAAATTGAATGGACAAAAAGCAATAGAAATTGCAATGAATGGGAAATAAAAGGACATATGGTAAATTAAACGCAAATGAATTGAGGATAAATGGACATATAGTAACTGAAATATGAAACAGTGAGAAATAAAAGGACATATAGTAAATGAAATCAGAATGAATTGAGATGAAATAGACATACAGTAACTGAAATGTCAAAGACTGGGGCCTACAGTTAATAAAACGCGAACGAATTGAGGAAAATGAACATATAATAACTGAAATACGAATGAATGGGAAATAAAAGGACATATGGTAAATGAAACGAGAATGAATTGAAATTAAATGAACATATAGTAACTGAAATGCTAAAGAATGGAGGGCATATAGTTAATAAAACGTGAGAGAATTAAGGATAAATGGATTTATAGTAATTGAAATGCTAATGAATGGAAAATAAAAGGGCATATAGTAAATAAATTGCAAGTGAATTCTGGATAAATGGACATATAGTAACTGAAATACGAATAAATGGAGAATAAAAGGACATATAGTAAATGAATCGTGAGTGAATTTAGTTTAATTGGACATTTAGTATCGGAAATATGAATGAATGGAAAATAAAAGACATATAGTGAATGAATTAAGGATGAATGGACAAATAGGAACTGAAATGTGGATAAATGGGAAATAATGGACCTATGGAGATATGAAGCCCCAAGACAGGTGATAGAAATTTATTTGAAATTGAATGGATTTGGAACTGCAAAATTGATCTTCCCGTTCACCGTCAGTGACATAAGGGCAGTAAGAAGCGAATTTACACAGAAAATATGGAGTTCATCGTAAAATTTATGGTGAGTAATTATTAATTTTTTTAACTTTTAGAATACACTAAAGTGGTGAAAATTTAAAACAAGTCTAAGTTGACAGGGAGGAGTTAAAATTGACAACAGCAACAACGATACAAGATTTAAAAATATTATTTTATTTTCTAACCTGCAAAAATGTGAGATATTTTTTTAATTTTGGGAATCAACTATTCCTCATACCGATTTCAAGACTTCGTCTCAAGTTTTTGATCTTTAATTTTTCTATATAAATGTTTTTTTGCTGATATGTAATATTATAACAATAACTTATGCAAAATAATACCGATTAATTAGATTGGATTTTAGAGAATAATGTATGTATATGCTTCCGGAAAATCAAAAATATTGAGCATGAAATTTTATTCTTCCTGAATAATTTCAAATGAATTGTCTCTTAAGCACGTGTGATCTATTGACGTCGAAGGTAAGAGGTAGGAGAATACTTCACACCAAAAAGCTTTCAAGGTTATTCTAGTTACTGCTGACTGTAAAATTACTTGATTTAAGTTTAATCCTGTTCTTCACTTTCTTTTCATTTTTTTTTTTTGACTTTCTGATTGATATGTGACAAAAACGTATTTTTTTTTTTTGAAACAACACGTGGAATTATTTTAATTGAAAATGTATATTCAAAATATTCTTAAAGAATGATTTGGTATATAAGAACCTTAAAGAATGAATGTGACATGGGATGATTAAATAATTATCATATTAGTGTAACTGGATATATAGTGACACAAATATTATGGAGGTAAGGAGGACCAAGTCAGGTAATAGAAACTTTACTTGAAATTTAATGAATTTGGAGCAGCAAAATTGACCTTTTTCACCATCAGAGACATGATGGCAGTGAGCAGCGAGATACCCAAATTTAGATGGAAAACTTGGAGGAGATGATCGTCAAATCTATGGTGAGTAATAATAAATTTTTTACACTTTTTTATTAACACGATAAAACTTTTAGGCGGATATAAGTTGATAGGAAGGGGTTAGAATTGACCACTGTAAAATATTGTTTAGTTTTGGGAATTGTTGACATATATAATTTAAATTATAACAATATCATATAAAAAACAACCGACCAATTAGATCGGACTTAAAAATTTTACCTTTTTAGTGAATAATATGTTTCTATGCTTCCTTTTTGCAATTTACATGTTAACAAGTAATTTATTAATTTATTAATTAGGAAGCTTTTTTTAGAAATATCTATCAAAATTCTGTAAATCCATTAATTTCATTCATATATTCAGATATTTTGCAAGCGACTTTCTTATATATATATATATATATATATATATATATATATATATATATATATATATATATATATATATATATATATAATAAGAGTAAATTTTATATAAAAAAGTACCTTCATTTGATAAAAACATCAAGATAGTCGATTTTGTTGTCAGGATAAGCAGAACTTTTTTTATAGAGAATAATTTTTCATCGCAAAAAATATATTTTAAAATTCAGACCTCAGATTTTGCACTTTGTCTTTTTTATGTTTCAAACAACTTTGTATTTTGAAAAAATGTTCCTAAATAGTAAGATATGTTGGTTTTCTCTTGACGCATTTTCATGTTTGAAAACGCCGTAAAATAACCTTAAATTTTGACAGATCGCATTTGCTTCGATCCGTATATGCCATTTAAAAATTTCAAACGTCCATAAATTTTATTATTTGCCCAAATATAAACAAATGTCATGACAAAATGTTATTTGAATTTCTATGGATATTCTAAATACAAAATTTGGTACAAAAATTTGAACCTTTATTTTTCCTCGTATTGGCGAAAAAAAGAGCTTATATTTTTCAGTGTATATTTCTCTAGAATTTCAGTGAAGAACCAACTTTACCATTTAAAAAATTTAAAATTTTAGGTTTTTTTTATAACCAAGTATACTTTTTTTTTAATAAAAGATTTTTTAAAAACTGGAACTTATTTGTGAACTATTTCCATATTTTCGTAAACTAAAAATTTTTATTTCTGATTTTAGATTTAGCACAAACTATGTACCCAGAATTCCCCTTATCAACAAAATTTTATTTAATGTTTGTAAAAGTTAGTAAATACAATTATTTTCAAACCTCAATAAATTCATAAAGAAACAATATCAATTATTACAAATTACACAAAACTGACATTTATTCAATTATTCATGTCGTAGAAAGCCTAAAATTTGAGTTATTTT
Organism: Diaprepes abbreviatus; assembly: GCA_034092305.1. NCBI lineage: Eukaryota > Metazoa > Arthropoda > Insecta > Coleoptera > Curculionidae > Diaprepes > Diaprepes abbreviatus. The sequence continues at coordinate 2,582,756 of JASJET010000040.1, forward strand.
CTAAGATTACATGTGAACTTATACTTTTAGAAATATTGTGAAAAATTATGTTGCAAATGACTGATAAATATACATTTTTAGTACCAAAAATATGAAAATAATCCAAGAATGTACTCCAGTTTTCTTAACGAAATTTTTATGTCTTAAAAAATTATACTATGTTATAAAAAATTAAGATAATTATTCGGAACACTGGAAACATTTAATTGTTTGCGGATTTTTTGCATACTTCCTATTTTGGGATCGTAATTTTTTAGGCGGTCGCACGTAAAATTTAAAGTCGTATTTTACCATCTCCAACTTTAAATTTCGCCACTTCTAATAAAGTACATATACACAACATAATCCCTAACCTAACCTTTATTTTAACAAAATTAATGTTAAAAAAAAAAAGAAAAAATGTGGATTTTCAATAAAAAGTGTCGAATTTTCCTGTTATTACATTAGTCTTCTATCTTGAAAGCCTAGAACAAGAAACACGTTTTCCTTGATTTTATATCTAAAATTTGACTGGTTATTTTCCTTCTAAAATATTTTTAATGACCATAGAGCTGTTTTCGCTGTTTTTCATTACCGATTAATTAGGAAAAGTAAATTGGAAAGCCGAAAGGTTTTTTCATTCAAATTTTATCTCCAAAATACTATAGCATTGTTAAAGAATGGGTCTTTATTTTTCACTTACTAAAGTTTTGTTGTAAATAACAATAAAAATATGAAAAAATAGTCGTACTTGGCCATTTTTCATTATTTTAAAGCTTTTCTTATTAATTTGAGTGTTTTTTGATTTTTTTTACAGAATAAAAAGAAGGAACAAAGTATGACCTTTTCTCAATAAATGCAATATTTGGATTATTACATTCAAATTTAATAAAAAGAACTCATTAATGAGTAAAAAAAGCCCTAAAATAATGAATAATAGCCAATAAATTATAATATTATTTAATCTTTTATGTTTTGCATGTCGAACTATTTTGGTAACAAAAGTAGATTTTTTAAAATGCGGTACTATTTTTGCCGTAACTTTTACATAATAAGAGATATCGACTTCTGATTTCCAGATTCATTTTTCTTTACTAGCAATCTAGGAAATGTAATATAATTCCTTTTACATTCTTAAAAAAACACCTGCTTTCATTCACTATACAAATCAACTCTAAAAACGCAATCGGAAACCTCTTCCAAAAAAGTTACATCATTTTGAACATTGTAGTAACTACGCTGTTCCTATATCAACTACCTAAAAATTGCTTTAGCAAAATTTGTAATAGGAAGAAAACATTTTAAAAAGTTCATTTTTACCCACATTGTATGCAGGCGCGGATCCAAGGGGGGGCGGTGGGGGGCCATCCCCCCCCCCAAGAGCTTTGAGTTTAGGAAAATAGACCCGATGTTTCCTTTTATACTACAGTTTATTTAAGAACTAGGGAGAGTAATAAATCATTTTTTATCCTTTTTCTCTTCGCAAACTACCTGTGTTCTTTAGTCCAGTGTCTTTAGCAAAATCAGTTAGACACATATATTTTTCATAGGAATGGGTTAGAAATTTTATAAACAAAAATACCGATCTATAATAATGGACTAAAACGTAGCCTTATTCTGTCAAAAAATTCGAAGTTATAATTTAAATACTTACAAAATATCCATTGTCAAAAATACAAAAAGGTAAACATATATAAAAAAATAAATTTGTCCATATAATATTAAAATATTTTTGGGGCTATCGGTCATTTTATTATTAATTAAAAACATTTTTAGGGTATTTGACGTTTCAGATTATTTCTATCTTAAACCATCTGCAGTATTACAATTAAACACTAAAAAGGGATTCAAATGTAATTACTTTTTTATGTTGTAATTAAAATTAGACCTACTTATTTTTATTTCTATTGTACTGCTATCTTAATTTAATTTACTTTATTATATGGAAATACGATAGCCCCAAAAAAATAAGATAAACATGTTAATTCTACACGCTTAAGAAAAAGACACAAATACAATAATAGAATAATAATAAACTTACGGCTAATTGGAATTAAATATATATAAAATTAAAGAGTTGGACATACTTAAATAAAAATATATAAAAGAAACATATAAACAACATTAAACAATAAAATACAACAAAAAAAAATTTAAATAATAAATTGAGTTTACACTTATTAACACTACGTATATAATTCCTAATCAAAGTCAGTGAAACTATCTTCGCTCAAATTAATTATAATTGGTTCCTCTATCTCACCGATCACGAGATCGAGTTCTCACATTTCGTTTTATTCTTTTATTATATGGATTTTTTCCAATTTTCCGCAATAACTTTATTCAAAAAAATCTTTCAAAAGTTTAGTTAAATTACTAAATTTATTAATTGTATTATTTCTAGCAACTCTACCTTTTAATTGAGAAAGATATTTACTTCTCCAACGGACAGTTTCCGGACTATCTATAGGAACAGATTTTCTATTTGGTTTTTCCCAGCAAAAATTAAGTTCTCTGAGTAATTTCCAGAGATCAGTTCTTTTAATTTCAGGTAAATCGCGGATTTTCATTGATTTTAGTTAGAATTTTGTAGACGGTTGGGATCTGCTTCACATTATAAAATGTATATACAACTCCTTTAATTGCAGTTTTCATTTCTTCTTCCAACGAGGTTTTTCATCTGCTTGTGATCGAATGTGGCTTGGGAGTACTAACAATTCCAGTCGTTTTTTCTCCTTCAGTATTCGGTACATAGTAGATTTTCCAACTTCTGTCATGTTGGAACACATCTCAAAAGAGCTTTTAACATTATTATCTAGATATATAATATATAAAAATAAACGCAAACAAGATAAATCACTAAGAACAAACTGTAAGTGTACTTTGCTCACTGACAGAAATTAAATTAAACTATCAGAATTTTTATGTTGCAGTAATATAATGAAATATAATTAGATTTACGGCAGTTCTCAGTTACCAGCGGCACTGGAGCAGGACGTCGGAGGTTTCGGTAACAGTTTTATTACTCTCTCTAGTTCTTGAATAGAGTATAGGAATCTGTGAACTTGCGATCGCCCCTCCCCCCCCCCTTCCCAAGAGCTTTGAGTTCAGGAAAATAGAACCCGTTCTGCCTTTTATATTAGGAATGAGTATGCTGCTTGCATTCCCCCCCCCCCCCCCCCGTTGACAACTTGCCTTTCTTGACATACTGAACTTTTGTGATATCACCGCCCCCCCCCCCCCAAAGAGAGGAGCTGGATCCGCCCCTGATTGTATGTTTTATTGTATGTATATTAAGACCAACTTAGATATTTTCTTGAATTTGGATAGAAACTAATTGGAAAAAAAAACACTTGCAATTTAAAGAATGTTTCGAATTTCACCTGTGTGTGCCGTCCGTTACTGCACGTATTAATATTTTTTCCAAAATATGGTACGCCAATGTTTGATTAGAAAAAATGTCCTTCCGATATTTTTTCTCGTAACGGACTGGTTTCTATGAAATATTTTATTTTTACAAAAAAACTAATCCAACTTCAAAGCATTACACTTAAAAGTAAAAAATAAATTATGAACTGTCTGAAATTACAGTTTTATTAATTGCAGATTTATTCATTTACATGGAACTTTCTTGAAGGCGTCTTCCTGGTAACTGAAAAGGTTATTTTAAAATTAATTGCAATAAATTTTTTTTAAGTCGATCATATTAGTTTTTTGTTATAAATTTTTTAAAGGTGTGCTAGCACGGATGCCACTGGTAAAAGTAATAAAAAATCTAATAGGCCAAAAATGTATTTTTATGGATAGTTTTATACGTAACAAAATTTATCAAATATTTACATCAGTTTCAAATATATCGAGTAAAAACCTATTTAGAAAAAAAATTGAACACCCTGTATTTACAAACTAAAGCGGTTACGGACCTAAATTAAAATAATTTTTTTTTCGTCGACTATTCTGTGAAACTAAGTTCTTCGAAATTCACGTAAAAAGCCTCAATTCATGTTTTCAATCGAGAAATCGACCACTTCTGTTAGGGAAGTTCTCAGAGAAATTCGATTGTAACATTCGGAAGAGTGAGTGACGAGAAAATACCTAGTTTTCCAATATTTGATACGGAACCTTAAGTAGCCAGTATTAATCCCAGTATTAAAATGAAACTTTTTTTTTATTTGTCTTACTAAAAATCGCCCGTCCTTCAAAATTTTTCTGAAAAAAATAGAAAACAATTTTTTTAAATATTCCAAAATGACAAATTTAAAATAACAATTAATGACCGTTAGATCAATTTTCCATTGCGGTGATAGTTTGTAGCATTATTTCCATTAATACAAATCTTTTGGTACATAAAATGTTAGATTGGATTTTTCCATCTTGATTCTATTAGAAAAAAAATTACATTACTCGCATACGAAACTGTTAAACGGCAGAGGCCTTCTTGGTGTTTCATCATAGGAGCAAATTCTGACCAATAGGATGTCAGCATTGTGTCGATGATTGGCGCTGGCTGCGTGTAGACCTTTGCTGCGTTCAGTTGACGCGAAGAGATTGCGCTGTCGGGTTCGCAGGCGGTACGTGTGAAGTGAAGTGGTAATCGGTTATGGTCGATAATGGCGTCGTTTTGAAAAATGGTAAATATAGTTTGAATTTAATCGATAAAAATAAATTTTGACTTATTCTTTAAATTACTTATCCGGAATATGGTTCAATTAAAACTAGGTATTTGTGAAGCGCGTTTTCTTAATTTTTTAAGGCTGTTGTAAGATTTTAGAGGTTTGAAAAGACAAAACAACCTAAATACGAACCTTCCCCATATTATTATAACAATTGTTTTTTTAGGAAATCCGATTGTTTTAAAAATCTAAGGGTTAATAAACAAATTTATAGGAAATCAGATTAAATATTAAGCTTGCCCAGAACATTTACTTGATTTCTCTCCAATTCTTAAAAAAATTTTAAACTTTTTCGCTAATAAACTGCTCCAAATATGAAATATACAATAAAATTTTAAGAAAAAACCTTTCTAAAAGGAATTAAATATTTTATCATGCCTCGACGATATATTATGTAAACTTTTTTAGTGAGCAAATGATCTAACATTAAATTAATTGTTTTTTTTTCTGTATTTGTTGAATTTTTTAAAAAATGATATATTTTATGTTTTTCCTAACTGTTCTTATACTTTATCGCCCCCTAAATACATTCAAAAATAAAATGATCTAATTCAAAAGTAACTATAATTTTCAAGTTTGGTTATATTTTATCATATCCATGATAATTTTACGTTTTCTTTGTAATTTGTTACCTTTTAAACTGCTTCAAAATTGAAATACAAAGTATAAAAATAATAATTTTGGTCTCTGCAGAATTTTTTGGTGTTTTTTTTGTTCTAAAAGGCCTTATGACGTCCTTTATAATTTAATGTAATCCTTTTGTTTGCATAACCTAAAGTGCTGTTAAAATAAAGTGCTTACATTTCAAAATACTTAAATTTTCAATTTTGTTGTCAAATTTGGTTAATTTTATCATGTCCATAACAATTTAGTTTTCTTTATAATTGTTATTTTTTAAACTGCTTCAAAAATGAAATTATGTAACATAAAAATCATAATTTTTTACCCTTTGCAGAATTTCCTGTTTTTTTTTTTATGAAAGCCGTTATAATGTTCTTATAATTTTACATGGTCTTTATATTTGGTTAACACGTAATAAACTATTTAAAAAAATGACAGTCTCTTCCAGTTTCACGTGGTCCTTATATATGAATAATAAACTACTGTTAAAATGGAAAAGTCTTCTTTAAAAATCAAAATTTCTTAATTTTTCTTTATGAAAAGGGTTTTGAAGTCCTTAAAAAGGTCATCCTGAATTAAACTGCTTCAAAATTGAAATAGTATTAAAAAAATCTTAATTTTTTCTCTCTTTTCAAAACTTATTTTTTTATGAAAGGAGTTTTAATATCTATATTCATTTCGCAGAGTCTTTGTATTTAATTAACGCGTAATAAACTGCTTCAAAAATGAAATCATCTGATTTGAACAATAACCACAATTTTTCTTCTGTGTAGAATTTGGTTATTTTTATCGTATCCATAATAATTTCATGTCTCATTTGTGATTTGCAGATTTTTAAACCACTTCTAAATTGAAATGGTGTTATATAAAACTCATTTTTTGTTTGTTCGCAGGATCTCCGTTTTTTTTTATTTAAGGTGTTTAGTATATTTTATAATTTCACCAAGTTTTTATATACGCTTTTCCTTAAACTGCTTCAAAAATGAAATTACTTCAATTTTTCCTGTCTGTAGGGTTTTGTTATTTTATCGTGTCCAAAATAATTACATGTTGTCTTTGTGATTATTAACCTTTTAAACTATTTTAAAATTGAAATCTATTATAAATCATTTTTTCTCTTTCCAGAATTTTCGTATTTTGTTTTTCTAAAAAGATTTTAATGTATTTTATAATTTCATTTGGTCCTTTCATTTGCTCAACCTAAACTGCTTCTAAAATGAAATGGTCTAATTAAAAAAAAAACACGAATTTTCCTCTCATTATTTGGTTACATTTTATCGTATCGGTGATAATTTTGTATTCTTTGTAATTTGTTACCTTTTAAACACCTTCAAAATGAAATAAAATAAGTTTAGTTTGCTGCATAATTTCATAGTGTTGTTTTTTTTCTGAAAGGCCTTATAACGTCCTTTATAATTTAATGTGATCCTTTTGTTTGCTGAACCTAAACTGCTGAAAAAATGAAATGATCTAATTTAAAAATACCTGCAATTTTCTCACTTGTGGTAAAATTTGGTTATATTTTGTCATGTCCATAATAATTTGTTTTCGTGGCAATTTGTTACGTTTTAAACTGCTTCAATAATGAAATAACATAAAAATCATAATTTTTGACCATTTGCAGAATTTCCTTAGTTTTATTATGAAAGGCGTTATATAATGTTCTTATAATTTCTTGCGATTTTTATATTTGGTCCACACGTAATAAACTACTTCAAAAATGAAAAGGTTTTATTTAAACATCATTTAATTTTTCTATTTTAGTTTCTTTTAAGAAAAACATTTTAATAATAACTTCTTCTATTTTATAAAATGAGTTTTAATCTTTATATTCCTTTATTAGGGCCCTTATATTTGATTGACGCGTAATAAAGTGCTTCAAAAATGAAATGGAATTTGTAAAAAATCTTAATTTTTGTCTGTTCGCAAAATTTCTTCCTTTTTTCTTATGAAAATAGTTTTAAGATCTGTTAAAATTTCTCGTAGTATTAATATTAGGTCAGTGAGGAATAAACTGCTTCAGAAATGAAAAGGTCTTATTAAAAATCATAATTTTTGTCTTCTGACAAAATGTCTTAAGCTTTCTTTATGAAAACAGTTTTAATATTTTTAACTGCTTCAAAAATGAAATGACAACATAAAATTCATAATTTTAGTCCCTTTGCAGAATTTCCTAATTTTTTTATGACAGGCGTCATAACGTTCGTTTAATTTTCTGCTGTCTTTATATTTGATTAACAGGTAATAAAATACTTCAAAAATGATATGATCTTATTTAAAAATCATAAAATTTATATATATATATATATATATATATATATATATATATATATATATATATATATTTAAAACTAAAAATGTTTTAGGGTTTTTTTATAATTTGATGTGGTCCTTGTATTTGGTTACCTCTAAAACTGTTTCAAAAATGAAATCATCCAATTTGAAAAATAACTGCAATTTTTCATCCCTTTGTAGAATTTGGTTATTTTATTGTATCTACAATAATTTCATGTCGTATTTGCGATTTGTAACATTTTTAGCTCCTTCTAAATTGTAGTAATGTAATATAAAAATTATATTTTCGCAGAATCTCTATATTCTTTTTTTATTAAAAGTGTTTTAGTGTCTCTAATAACTTCATTACGTTCTTATATACGGTCTTTCTTAAACTGTTCCAAAAATGAAATTGTCTAGTTTGAAAAATTACTTCATTTTTTCCTCTCTTTGTAGGGTTTGATAGTTCTATCTTGTCCAAAATAACTCCATGTCATCTTTGTGATTGTCAACCTTTTAAACTGTTTCTAAATTGAAATTATGTAATATAAAAATCATAATTTTTGTCTCTTCTCAGAATTTTCTTATATTGTTTTCCTAAAAAGATTTTAATGTGTTCGTGTGGTCCTTTTATTTACTTAACCTAAATTGCTTCACAAATGAAATAATCTAGTTTAAAAATAACCAAAATTTTTCCTCCTATTGTAAAGTTTGATTTTATTTGATCATATCCATGACAATTTTGTTTCCTTGATAATTTATTACCTTGTAAACGGCTTCAAAATTGCGATATTTCTTAGTGTTTTCTATCCAAAAGACCTTAAAACGTCCTTTATAATTTAAGGTGATTCTTTTATTTGCTCAACCTAAGCTGCTTCAGAAATAAAATGATATAACTTAAAAATTAGAATTTTTGACCCTTTGCAGAATTTCCTTATTTTTGTTATGAAGGGGGTTCTAATATTTTAATTTCTAGCGGTCTTTATATTTGGTCAACACGTAATAAACTACTTCAAAAATTAAATGGTCCTATCTAAAAATTATAAAATTTTTCTATTTTAGGTGAGGTTAGTTCTAATGAAAAATATTTTAATGTCCTTTAAAATTTCATCTTATAGTTACAATGGTATGACTAAAAAATCAAAATTTTTCTCCCTTCACAGAATTTTTTCTATTATATAAAATGAATTTTTATATCTATATTTCTTTGATAGGCTCCTTACATTTCATTAACGCGTAATAGACTGCTTAAAAAATGTAATGGTATTCGTAAAAAATCTTAATTTTTGTCTCTGTGCAAAATTTCTTCCTTTTCCGTTATGAAAAGAGTTTTAAGATCTCTTACAATTTCTCGTAGTTCTAATAATAGATCAGTGAGGAATAAACTGTTTCAGAAATGAAAAGGTCTTATTAAAAAATTATAATTTTTGTTTTTGACAAAATGTCTTAATTTTTCTTGATATCCTTCAAAATTAAATTATTTTTTTTATCCTGAAATGAACTGCTTTAAGATTGAAATGGTGTTATCAAAATTCATAATTTTTCTATCTTCCCAGAATTTTTTTTGGTTTTATTTCAAAATCACAATTTTTCTTTCTTTGCGAAATTTCTCTGTATGAAAAGTTTTTTTAATATCTCTCACAATTTCACGTGGTCTTTATAAATGAGTAAGTAACTGCTGCAAAAATGAAAAGGTCTAATTAAAAAATCTTAACTTTTGTCGCTTCAGAATTTCTTAATGTTTCTTTATAAAAATGTTTTAATGTTCTTTAAAATTTCACTTGGTGCCTGTATTTGACCAGTCTCTAATAAACTGCTTCAAAAATGAAATGGTCTTATTTCAAAACCATAATTTTTCCTTCTTTGCTGAACTTCTTAAAGTTCTTTATGAAAAGTATTTTATTTAATATCTGGTACAATTTCACGTAGGCCTTATATTAGGTCAGTTAAAAAAATCATAATTTTTCTTTCTTGGCAAAATTTCTTGTTTTTTATTTTTTTTTATATAATTTCATGTAGTCCTCATATTTGGTAAATTAAAATGCTTCAAAAATTAAGTGGACTCTGAAAACAACTACAATATTTCCTTTTATTTTAAAATTTCTTATTTTTTTTTAGAGATTTTTAAAAATCCTTGATAAGTTCACAAGATCCTTATATTTTCGTAAGTGCCTAAATCTCTACATAAACCAACTGGGCAAATATAAGAGTTATACTTTTTCTCTATGAAAAGGGTTTTAATGTCCTTTAAAATTTCACTTGGTCTTTTTGTTTTATCAATACACTACACGTCTTCAAAAATTAAATTATCTTATTTTAAAATTTTAACTTTTCTTTATTTATAAAATTTCTAATTTCTAATTTATGATAAGTATTTTAATATTTCATATTTAGGTCAAAACGCACTATTTCTACCTATAATTTGAAAAATAACCACACTTTTTTCTCTTTGGAGAATTTCGTTGTTTTGTCGTGTCCAAAATAATTTCAGGTTGTATTTGTGATTTGCAGCCTTTTAAACTATTTCTAAATTGAAATAATCTGATATAAAAATCATATTTTTTTACTTTGCAGAATTTCCGTATTGTTTTTTTTTATTATTAAAAATATATAATATATATAAAAATATGAGTTTCTTACATATGATCGTCCTTAAACTGCTTCAAAAATAAAATTATCTAATATAAAAAACTTATTCAATTTTTCCTCCCTTTGTAAAAAAATATTGTTGGAACCAGTTTTTACTAACTTTGCAAAAATTAACCACTGGCGAATATCCTTCGATGTTATTAATTGATTTAAAAGTTCAGGTTCATCGCAGAGATATACCCCCTTTATGAGGTGTATTTGTATTGGATCTGATGTAAATATCTTTTTCATATTTCTTTGTAATTTACATATATGATGCAAAAATATTTTTCTTAAAATTTTTATAAATATTTTTTGGCATTTTTGACTGTTAGAGGTTGTTTTTACACCCATGGTATGGTGAATGTCAATAAAAATTAACCATAAATGTATTGCAACTGCTCCTAAATAATCAGTTTAACTTATGCCTCATGAACACAATTTTTTTTTGATATTTTATAATATATATATATATATATATATATATATATATATATATATATATATATATATATATATTTCTTGCATGGGGGTAGATTTACCTTGTCTAAGCGATGAATTTGACATTTCTGTTTGTCACTCATATTTTTTTAGTACTCTACGTGACCTAAGCTTTTAAAATGAGATAAGATATCTTTTTTCATTATCGAGATATTACATTTTCAACGTCAAAACTTTTATTTAAATGAAAGACATCTGCAACTCAATTTCCTCAACTTTGATAATTAATTTCTCAAAATTGAAATAGATGCTCATCTTGGAAGTCCACAAAAAAGGCCAATTTTTACCTATTTTTGGGGTCACTCTTTATGGGGAAAAGAGGGTCTCGTTTTCCAGAGACTCTAAAATATTCTAAAGTGTAACAATTATTTTAAATAAATTTAGTTAGTTTACAATAGGTACGATGATAGGTAGGCAGACCGTTTATGTCCTAAATAATCTTTTCTTTGGGAAGCATAATTACAGGAATTTCCGACAATTTATACCCAATAAAGAAATATATTTTTAGATACGAGAGAAGTTGTAAAAATTGGAACGTAATAATTAAAATTACAAAACTTAAAAAATATATGCACTTTGATTTTTAGGTTCGCCCTGTATAAGTTATTTTTAAAATGTACCCTTTAAATATTATAATATTTCGTCTGTAAAATTTTTCATCAATTTATATATACATACTGTATATGTTTATTAAAGATACATGCAAATAACTCTTATGGGAAGGCCCAAATTAAATGATGACCTTCAATTTGGCCTTGGGCTTGAAATTTCCTTAAAGATCAAGCCCAAGGTTAAGGTTCTAGATCGTTATTTGATTTTCCCTTCGAAAATAAGGAACTTATGTATATATATATATATATATATATATATATATATATATATATATATATATAGTGTGTTGCAAATATTTATTAATGAATTCATAAATTTTTAGCGTTTTGACGTTTAAGGATTAATAACTTTTAGGGATTGTCTTTTTATAAGTTGTACTAAATGAACAAAAACATAATTACTACTAAACCCTAACATAATGCATGTCACGTACTGTTTTTTTTTAGTAATTTTAAAATAAGTATTAATTTGTTATATTTAAATATTTGTTACTTTGGGTAAACATTAAAATAATTTAAACCTGCGTGCTATTCTGAAAGAGCATTATTCACTTTCATCAACCGCAGACAGTATAAATATTGCCAAATACATTGGCGGCACCGGACCAAAAGGATTCAATAGATTGGAATGTTTTAGGCAGGTAGAAAAATTACGCTGAACAGGCTTAGATTTGTTTTAGCCTTGGCAAATAAAATTTTAGTTCAGGTTTCTAAATTCTATAAGGTATGCATTTACCACTCCAATATTCTGTTGTGGCTATTTCGTTAAATCAATGAAAAATTTAACTGCGAAATGTTATGATGTTTTAAAACCCACAACACGATTCATTACTGGAGCAGCCAATATGAAGTGTCATGAATAAATAGAGTATTTATCTTCAAATTGGTACTACCCTGTTTGCCTTTATCTCCATTAGTTTTATCAAAAATTATTATTATACAAAAATTAAGAGATAAGCGATGTTGCCATATGACCTCATTTTAAAAATGAAGAATGGAAGTATCATTTTAAAAACATAATTCCCACACCACAGTTCTCTACTTTATTGCAGACATTTGTGAGAAGTCTTCACTATGATCGTTTTATATGATAATAACACTTTTTTTTATACGGGGTGTCCAAAATTATTTGAATATTGAAATTTTCTATTTTGTTTAACTCATATTTTTATGAAACATTCTGTATTAAATACCAAAACTAACACATTTTTTAGTTTTTAACATAAGTAACGGGTGTCAATATTACGTTTCATCTTCATTAATATTATTAAAATCAATTTTTTTTAAACAGGAAAATCTACAGAAGAGAACTATATAAAGTGGCAAAGTTCCTATTGCGTTTATACTTCATATGGAAACCAAGAATTGGTTTATGTCCTCGTAAAAGTAGTAATGCATAAGAAGAAATTGGTAATTTTTTGTTTAATGACAATTTTTTGAACACTGTTAAAAATAAAAACAAGCATTTTAGTATCAAATTGAAGATAAATGATACTAAGACTTATGTCTTTAAAAAATGGCGTAAAGTAGAATTAAATAATAATTTTTGTTTTACGAAACCCGGAATTCCGATGTATTAAAATTAGGTTCCAAAAACCAATTTTTCTTAAAATGACCTTAATTTAAAAAATTGACAACGTTATTTGCCTGGTCTGCAAGAATATGCTACTATATATTTTATTTTTACAAAAAAAATAAACGGCTTAAAAAAATTGTACTAAAAATTTAAAAAAGAAAATACATTGTCCAGTTTTCCGTACTGTACAAGCAAATCATGGTGGTGACTATTATTTTTTTTGTACACACTGTGTCAAAATGTTTAAATTTTGAATTAGTTCTAGAAATTCAAATCGGTGGATATACGGAGATTTTTTCCGAATTTTAAAAATGTGTTTTTTTTCTCCGTACGTAAATTTTGACGTTATTATAAAGGTAACAAACAGCCTGCCAAATGATAATGTAAAATGGTTACAATATTCTAATTTGAATTTTTTTCAGCCAAATTTAATAAACTATATGCAATTGAAGTTTGCATCGTTGTAGCCACACTTGCATCGACATGCAAACCAGTAGATATGAGTTATAAAAAGTATTTTAATTTCCCTAGTTTATTTCGGAATATTAAAGATAATTAACAACCCGAAAAAATTTATTCATTTCTACCATCCTGAACATCGCCATCGTGAACGCGTTAAGAACAAACTGTATAAATAAGCTGATTTCGGAATTAATTAGAAAATATTTCGAAATTAAGGAAAAAGTACCTCTTGTCTTTCGAAACAGAACATATTATACCAAAAAAATTGAATTAATTTGAAAGCATGGAGCACCGCTATATTGGCTTACAAACGCAAAAACACAAATTCCGAGAAACGCTTATTTTCGAAATTTATCGATAAATATTGTTGAAATGCGACAAAGTATCTTTTATATTTAGGTGTGTAAAAGATAAGAGAAAAATCAAGCTGTCGAAGAAATTTGGTTCATTTATAACGGCCGCTACACCGTTATATTGAGCCGCGAACGCTATAATGTTGAACATTATATAAGCAAATTTTGGGATGGATAATTATTTCAAAAAGAAGAAAAAAGTACCTCTTATTTCGTAATATGGAAGTAGTAGGTAAAATACCCATAAAGTAATTTGAACGCATGGAACACCGCCATATGGGCCTCTGAACGCGATAATGTAAAACCTCATATAAGCTGATTTTGGAACTAATTAAAAAATATTTCGATAATTAGAAAAAAGTCTTATTTCTGAGAATATAGAAAATATAAGTAAAATATAGTCCCTGTCCTGCCATATTGGGTCGCGAACGCGAAAACGCAATCCCGGAAATGGGCAGATTTTCGCCTCCGGAGGCCAATATGGTGGTGTTCCATGCTTTCAAATTGCTTATAGATTATATTTAACTAATATCTTCTGCAATCCGAAGTAAGAAAGAAATTGTGTTTTTTTTTCGAAATATTTATTAATTTTTCCCGAAATTTGCTTGTATACTGTTTGATATTACCGCGTTCCTGGGTCAACATGGCGGTGTTGTCGACGTTATAAATGAATCATATTTTTTTAACAATATTTATTGTTATATTTTAAAAATCAGCCATTCCCGGAATTTGTGTTTTTGCGTTCGTGAGCGAATATGGCTGATATAAGAGAGATACTTTTTTCTTATTTTGAAGATATTTATTAATTAATCCCGAGATTAGTTTATATGTGGTTTGACATTTTCACGTTCGTAGGTCAGCATGACAGTGTTCCATGCTTTCAAATTAGTGCAAGTTTTATATGGATTATATTTTACTTCTTAGATTGTCTATATTCCGAAAAAAAGAGGTTCTTTTTTCTTTCTTTGGAAATATTTAATAATTAATCCTGAAATCAGCTTATATGAGGTTTGACATTATCTCGTCTGAAGGCCAATTTGGCGGTGTTCCATGCTTTCAAATTAGTTCAGGTTAGTTCAGGTCAAGTTTTTTTACGTCTTCTATATTTCGAAGAAAAAAAGGTTCATTTGTTCGATATTATCGCGTTCGCCAGTCAACAGGTGTTATAAATGTACCAAATTTTCTTAACAACTTCGTTTTTCTTTTGTCTTCTATATATCTCAATAAAAAAGATACTTTTTTCGTATATCAGCTTCGACCATACCCTATACATTTAAACAATAGATTCGTTTAAATGCTGTTTATGCTAGGTAGGAGGGGGGGGGCTATTTTGATGTTTGGCAGACATAAACATATTTACTTACCTTTTCTTTGAGTTTAATTGCTTGTTGTGACTATTTTCAGTGTTTTTAAGTGTTGGAAAATTATTATAAATGCGACTTTTGCAATTAATATTAACAAAAAGTGGATTTGAAACTTATTTTTATCGATTAACATTGTTGGATATTGTTTACATATTGAAAATAATAAAAATAATTTAGGCAACAATATATTCATGCTTTTATGTATTCTAGAATTGACGGACCGATTATCATATGATACCCGTTTAAATAATGCAATTAAGAAAGTATGGCATAAAATCGGTATGTGTGTACCAAGAAATGAAATTTGTTTATCAACATTTTTTTAAAAATAAGTACATATGTTATTACGTCATTCAACGTTCAAAAAACCGGGCCCTAGTTCTGACGTTTTGCTAATTCTACAGGGATATGTTCGAAGTATTTCAGCAATATTTATGGATAAATTTCGAAAATCTGCTTTTCCCGGAATTTGTGTTTTTTTTTTGCGTTCGTAGGCCAATATGGCGGTGCTCCATGATTTCAAATTACTTCAAATTTTTTTAGGGATTATATTTGCTTATATCTTCTTTATTCTGATATAAAAAGAGAAATTTTTTTCTTCTTTTCGAAATAGTTATTAATTAATCTCGAAATCATGAATATACACACAATTCGTTTTTAACTCGTTCACGGGTCAATGTGGCGGCGTTCAGGCTGGTAGAAATGATCCAACTTTTTTCGTGTTATTTTCTTATTATCTTTAATATTCCGAAATAAAATAGGGAAAATTTAATGAATTAGAAAAATATTTCTTATAATTGGTTAATACTGGTTTGTATGTCTATGCGAGTGTGGCTGCATCGATGCGAACTTCAACCACATTAAACCATGGATTTTTTTTAAAGGAGCTTTTATTCCGATTGCTTCATGTTATAAACGATTTTAAAATAAGTTTGGACAGTAAACGAAAGGAATCACTAGTTAAAAGGAATGACCCCTATCTTGAGTTTTTATTTTATTATATCCGGTTAGATAAGAAACAATCCATATTGACATATATCATTTTAAGTAAGACATTTTTTACTAATTGGGGTGTTTTCTTATTTAAATGCGAAATACATCGATATCCTATTATAAATTACTCTGGGAAAATCAATATCGCCAAACAGCAAATAATACCTATAAATATATAAAATAAAAAAGAATATGATTTCTTAGAAATAGTAGTGAATTGAAAGTGTTCCTCGACAGAATGGCGAAGGTACCTAATTAAAATTTTTAGAAGATATAAATAAAATTTTTGAATCATTTATAATTATTTTCCATTTAATATTATAATTTAACTAAATTGACACATATTGCTGGGCTAGACAGACAGCTGTTGGGAATTACTTAAAGTTTTATTTAAAATGAACCAATCCAAAGTGGGGCAAGATATTTATTTTCAAGCGCTGATTTTCATTTCCCATTATTTTTAAAGATACAACTGAAAAATATACATGGAGCGTTTTAAAATTTTAACTATTTTTACATGTTATTGTGGCCGTTTTTTTAAGATTTATTAGCTTCCATAAGGTCTCATTTTCACTCCATTTCCTGTAAAATGAATATATATATATATATATATATATATATATATATATATATATATATATATGATAATAAATATTATTTATGATAGACCTAAAGCTAATATCGACTGTCTTAAATGGAATAGTTTTGGAAAAAGTATTTGAACTTTTGTCATTTACACTTTTTTTACTCTCGATTTTTTAATTTATTCGTACTGATCATTTTTGCATTTTTTAATTGTTACACAATGAACGGTCGTGTCCTTTAATTTATTTGGAAGTTATAGAAGATGTTCATAAAATTTTAACCCAAGTTTATTAAATGTACGATGTAAATAATAAGATATTAGTTTTTTATTTAGATAAAACTTCGTACAAAAATTATTACGTTTTAGAAAAATTAAAAGAAGTGTTGTTTTTTAAATTTAAGAAACACTTTTTTAAATGAAGGATTTATAAACTAGTCTCTAAACATTGGTTTTTTTATTTTATATACAACTTGCCACTAATTTTTTTAAACTATAAATTCACCTCTCTCAAAGTCCCACTTGACAAATTTATTTTTTAAAATATTATAAACAATCCGTTAAATTTCCAAATATATCTAAAAGCCTGGTTTTTTATGCCGTAATAAATAAAAATTTTACAAATATTAGTCATACCAATAAACAAAAATAGAAATTTTCCCCATAATGGAGTCAAACCGAGGACTTACTATATATATATATATATATATATATATATATATATATATATATATATATATATATATATATATATATATATATATATATATATATATATATATATATTGTGACGATTACGGTGGTAGTCGCGTACGTGCGCTACGCACCCGCACAAAATATTGCCCGGTTAAAAAAAAATTTAGGAAATGCATTGTCTTTTAACAACCGGTATCACAAATTGGCAGCGTTTTAGTTTAGCAATCGTCTACTAGATGGCTATATTGCAGTTTAATATAGAAAGCGTGGTATATTTTACAAAATAATATTATTTTAAACAAATTATCGTGTGCTCTATTGTGATTCAAGTGGTTAATATAGTTTAACACCTAAAATTGATAATGATAAATATTGTTCCAATAGGTTAGTATTGCAACCTATAACTTATTAATTGGATTAATTTTAATTTAAGTAAAGTTGGGTTATTATAGATGCTAGTTTCAATGTCTACCAAAAAAAATTAAAAGCTTGCTACTGTCTGGTCTAATATAAAAACCTTGTTTTGTTTTCTGGAATTTGGCCCCAATATTATAAAACAATTCCATTTTTTTTTAATTTATTTTCTCTGAAATTCTTCCAAATATCCAGAAAATTTTATTATCGCTTCCTATAAAGTAAGGAATTGACAAATATTTATCCAAAGTCTCGTTCCACTATATTCTTCTTTGCAAAATCCAATTAATTTTACTTATATTCTTCTTATTACAATTTATCGTATTTGTTGTTGTCTGAAAGTTGAACAATTACTTTATAGGACAAAACTTGGAAACTTTACTAATTACTTTTAAATAATTATGAAATTCTTTTTAATTAACAATAACAAAACACATATCCTCTTTAAAAAAACAAAATTTTTTGTTTTTGTTTTCTGGCGACGTAGAAAAACCTTACGTTTCCCTTTAAAACAATTGAAAATATAAGGTTATGAAAATTTTCGGGAGCACGAGAGACGCAGTGCTTTCATTAAATTGATAACTTCAACTGTAGCGAAATTCCTACGCCTCGGCTTTATATATGCGGCCAAAACATAAGAAATTTCTGCAATCTGATTGGTCAGATTTTATGACACCTGGCAACTTGATATATTTTACTACTTTGAAAAATTGCAATTTATGAAGGCCTTTGAATTTTACCAATTTTGACTGGAATATTCATGTTTTAATTAATATATCACAGTGTTTTTGTTTCAATTTCGCACTAATTTTCCACTAAACGCACTTTTTGTGTCTTATGAGTGATTAGTTTTATTGGGACCAAAGATGATGTGTAACACTTTATTATTAGTTTTTTAAACGCTTTCACACACTTTTTATTCAATCAGAATATATATTTGTTTATAACACTTCCTCTTTCTAGTTCAATATTTTTTTCGTATTTTTTTTTATTGAACTTAGATTTTTTATGGAGGAAAATATGTCATATTTTTGAAGAAGATATCAGTTTTAAATTATTTACTTAGTCAAGAATTTTGGAATATATTGTCTGTTTCTTAAGACTATATCTGTTTAAATATATTTTAAATTAAACAAAACATTTCAAGCTATGCTTAAATCTAATTTTTAACTGAGCCCAAACTTCTTCAGCCTTCTCTTGGCCCGTACGGCATTATCAATTTAATATTCAAAGGATAAACAATAGTACTACCTGCGGATAATTAAAACTTAACCCCCTAATACGCAATCTAAGTAATTTAGCGTTAATTTATTGTTTTATTTCTTATATTAAAAGTGCTATAACGAGCACAAAATCAACGCGACGCTGATTGGCCGAGAGGCAAACTTAAGGCGTATGCCTAACTCCCGACGTAAAAAAGTATAAAAAGCTACAGAAAACTTTACTCTCTCTCTAGACCAGTAAAACCAGTGTGCGCCCTATGGGCAAAAGTATCAGAGAACAACGTGAAAACTCAAATCTACACTACAGTGTAAAAAAGAAAATACATCTCAAAGAAAAGATGGAAAACACCAGAGAGGCCCTTTGCAAAAGGAGCAAAATTATAAAAGAAATTCCGTCGATTCCGACGAAAAACTCCTTTGCGGTCCTCTCGGACGATGAAGAAGACGAGCCTCAACAGCAAGTTGAGAACAATACCGATTCTCGAGAAACAAGAATGGAAGAAGCCACGATCGTGAGGCATCAAAAACCGCCTCCGATAATAATAACATCAAAGGTTGACTACAAAGAATGTAGCATAAGAATATACAACATTCTGGAGAGAAATTTATTCTTTATGAAATACACACCAATGGGAATTAAAGTCTTCACACAAAGCATGGAAGACTATATGAAACTAAAGAACAAACTGGACGCAGACGAAGCCGTACAATACTACACATACGAGCAAAAAGAAGACAGGGTCAAGAAGATAGTATTCAAAGGTCCACCAGGGCTAGACACAAATGCCATAATAGAGGAGTTTAAAAGACAACATCAAAGCAGTCGAATGTATACATTTAAAATCAAAAAAAGGGATAAGCCACTCCTACTTTCAGTGGTCAAGGAAGTAAACTTAGGAGATGTGAAGAAAATTAAGTACCTAGAACACAGCATAATCAAATGGGAAACATACTACAGAAAAACGAACTACACGCAGTGCCATAAATGCCAGGACTTCGGCCATGGCGCCAAAAACTGCAAAAAACAAGAAAGATGCGTAAAATGCACAGGAAAACATAATACGACACAATGCCAACTAAATAGGAAAATAAAAATAAACAGAAACCTGAAATCAGAAGAAGATATAAATAAAGAAATTCGTGAATTTACTAAAATAATCCAGGAAACTAAAGACAAACATGTACCAAAATATAACAACACAAAACCCAAATATCCAGAAGAAATTGCTACAGCCATGAAGGAGAGAGACAGAACGAGAAGACAATACCAAAGATACAGAACATACGGAAATCAGACAAAACTCCAAGAAAAAAAACAACTAATAAAAGCAATGCTACAATCATATCAAAACCATGTATGGAATAATAAACTAAAAGAGGCAGAAAAAAGCAGAAATGTATGGAAATTCGTAAAGAATGCAAGAAACCCTGGGGAAAGAATCATAAATCCACCACTAAAAATAGAAATAAATGGACAAGAAAGTTACGTCACCGACCCTAAGAAAAAAGCAGAAGTCTTTGCAAACAAATTTATTGAAATTAACAATCAAACAAGAAACCTGTCAAACAAAACAACAATAAACAGGGCCAACAGGAGATACACAGAAACAATAAATAGACAAATCAACACTCCAATAGAAATGCTAACAAGCACAGGGGAAATAAAGAGGATAATAAGCAAAAGCAGGCCATACAAAGCACCAGGAAACGACGGAATAATAGCCAGAGACCTCCAAACTACTAACAAGAAAAGCCACAGTACAACTCATGTACATATATAATGCCTGCCTAAAAATACAATACTTTCCTGACGATTGGAAAAAGGCTAAAATAATCACCATCCCAAAACCGAAAAAGGACCATAGCATTCCAGAAAACTACAGACCCATCTCACTCCTGAGCTTCCTGGGGAAAACATTAGAAATAATCATAAACAAAAGATTAAGTGCAGAACTTGAAGAGAACAACTTCCTAATACCAGAACAATTTGGTTTCAGGCCAATGAGATCAACGGAACTGCAACTAGCAAGAGTGATTAACGAAATAATGATCAATAACAACATAAAAACAAGCACAGCATTAATAACGCTAGATTTAGAAAAAACATACGACACGGTCTGGTACGAAGCACTAATATATAAAATGACCAAAAACAATATACACGAAGCAAAAACCAAAATAATAGCAAGCTACCTAAAAAACAGAAAAATCCAAATAGAAGTGGACAGACAAAATTCCGAAGAAAAAACCCAAACCCAGGGCATACCGCAAGGCAGTGTGTTGTCACCAACGCTATTCAATATCTTCATTAACGATATACCCAAAGAAAACAACATCCTAACAGCGCTATTTGCGGATGATATAGCAGTCTCAACAAGATCCACAAGAGCCGATGTAGCGACAAACAGAATAGAAAATCATCTAATAAGAATTTCCCAATTCCTGAATAAATGGAAACTGAAGATCAATGAAAACAAAACACAATTTACAATATTCAACCAGAAAAGAACAACAGCACCAGCAGTTATCCAAATAAATAACACAGAAATAGAGATTATAAATAAGCTAACCTACTTAGGGATAATCCTGGACAGAAAAATGCAATTTAAAGAACACTGCCAAGAAGCACGAAGGAAAGCAGGACTAGCAACAAATCTCATACCCATATATTGGAAAAGCATCAAGATTGGAAACAAGAACTAAAATTCTACTATATAGAAGCTATATAAGGCCAGTAATCGGATACGCATACCCGGTTTGGAGCTCCGCAAACCAAAAACATCAGAATAAGCTATTCACATTAGAAACAAAAATATTAAGAACCATCCTAAACATACCATGGACAGATTTCCTAAGAAACGAAGAAATATACAATACAGCCCAAATAACGCCAATTAAGACGATCCTACTGGAGAAAACAAGGACATTCTTCGAGCAAAGAACCATAAGACTAGAAATAACAAGAAACATAAGAAACCACAACGAATTCCATTTTAGGAAAATTCATCAAGTCATTCACGAGGCAGTAATGCCTCATTAATTAGCGGGGAAGGTGGATCGAGTAGCCCGAACCGCTAATTAATTAACCCAACTTACATCACTACGAAGGGGTGTGGCCGAAAAAGCCCCCGAAGACGAGTCAAAAAGAAAGAAATTCATGAAAGTAGTAAGAGTAAAATCATCAAACCTGTGCGCTGAGCCGGGAACAGGTATAACTATACAATGGAAAGTCTCTAAGGAGAAAGAGAAAATACAAATTACAAAGGCCCAAAGAATACTACTACTACTACTACTACTACTACTACTCTCTCTGAATAAGCTTAGCAACGTGGGAGTCAAGAAGTTTACACCGTAAGCTTATTTCGGTCTTCTGTCTTTCTTATGACAATTTACACGCATTTTGCTGAATTGTCCTCGGTTCGCGAAATCGCCGTCGTGGAGTCAGTAACTAGCACGTGCACAAATCTAGTGAAATCTCCCGGGGATTTGCAACTGGTGGGCTTTCCGAGTTTCTAATTTCTCCCAAGAAATTAGGGCCGGGATTCCCTTCCTGAAGAAACTAATCATTTATTGCACTTCGCGATTAGGGAAGTGAAATTTTTCAAAAAGGTTCAATAGGCACAGTGTGAATCGATTAAGCTATCATTCACACGCATTGGTAAGTGGAAAGCTGATCATTACAACACTTTCCTCACAGTCTCAAGTCATGCTGACCTTTTTCTGTTAATCAAACTCGTGCCACGGCTAGCCGCAGTATCCGATAAGTGTTCGGTACTGCGGGAGGAACCAGCAATAAAATTCTGCGTCCAACCCTGTTATAGACTTTTGTGTAAAAATTCTAGACAATTATAATTAATTATCTCGTGCGTGGGAAATTAATTAACAAACCGTTTTTCTAATCCGTGACAAGTAGGTTAATTGCGTTTAACCTTGTCACAGTATGAATTAGAAAACTATTTTATCAACAGACTCATTGTAAAAAACTCTTCTCAAATCCGGGATATAAATTAATTGTGCTTAATTTTATCGCCGCGAGAATTGCTAATTACTAAATCGCGTAATTCAAACAGACTCATTATCGGACCCTAAAAAAGTGCGTTAAATCTCACTCGGAACTTTATAAAACTATATACGTGAACACTAATAAAACCAGACATTAATTAAAATAATTACTCGCGTGTCAATTATTTTAAAAAACTATAAAACAATAAAAAACCGCCATTATTAAGTGTGAATATTTGTTGGGAAAAACCCAAACTTTCAAAAACATACGAATAGTCACGTACTAGACAAGACGTCGTCGGCAAACCGGCAGATTTCACCGCCAGGCCGGCGCCACCAATAATAGCCTCAAGGATTTCTTTTGTTCGGAAACATAGAGTTGTTCCGCAACTTTAACCCTTAAGGATTTACAAATTTAGATAGGACTGTACAAGTTCTGATTGTTATTTAGTTTTAATTATTTGATTTGGAAATTAATTTTTTGTTGTAAAGGAATATAGTTAAAAATTCCTATTTGTTTCAAGTTTATAGAAGCTAACTGCTTTTATTATTTTATTAATAGTTTTAGAGTTCAAAGTTTATTTCTATTATTACTTATTGTTCGTTAAAAGATTATTATTTTATTGTATTTAAAAGTTTCGGTTAACCAATAACCATATTATTCATTTATCTAAATAATCCCTATAGTTAAATACTTTGCGCGAGACTTATTATTAATTTAACTACAGTTAAAACTTAATAAGCCCATATTTAAAAGCATTTAGTTCACCAAGTTCGAAAGAACTATTGATCCAATTGTTTATAAACAAAACCCTTCTTTATAAAACATAATCAAACAAATTGTTACCGGGAAAACCCGGATTAGATCCAAAAAATTGTTTTATAATTCTCCCTTTATTATCAGGGAAAACCCTATAGAAAACTAGCTAATAAATCAAACACTTTATAAATTAGTGACAATACATATTAACAACATATTGTAATTCCAACCTTAATTTATAATTAATTAGTTATTGTTATAAGCAAATTAATCCGATTCTGTAAAAGACCCGCATATATGGTATTATATTGGTTTTAGTTAAAAATAGACACGTTGCGCAAAATTGAGCTCATAGGGACTATTAGCAAAAAATTATTATTTTATTATTTGAAGAAAATTAAAACATCTTTGAGAGGAAAAAACGATAGGTGCACAACTAATCCTATAGGAAGGACACAGACTACACAACACTAAACCTTTTGACTAGACATAGACAAACTCATTTATTAACATTTTAAATTCAAACTTTATAGTTTCCAATAGTAAAAATCATAAAAATTTTAAATTAAATTACTTAAAAACAATTAAGCCCAGCCCAGTAATTAAAAAAGCCCCCCGTGATTTAAATACTTCATGCCAGAAATTTCTGAAGTAAAATAAAAAATAAATAAATAAATATTTCCTTCTTATTAAAAATGTCCAGTTCCTTTTTAAAATATCAGACCGTGTCCAATGAGGCGGGTGGTCATTCAGACTCCCCGGGTGGTTTTGGAGGGTCCTCGGTGGCGAGGAAACCCGTCGCCCTGTTTAACACGGCAATCCCCTCATTTTCCCCCACTGACAAAAGATTAGACTCGACTAATATCTCGCGCAGATCCGTGAAAAGCTTAATAGAATTTTATGAGACTACCTCAACTCCTGAGGCCGGTCATAGATTTAGCTTAAGAGATGTTAAATTTAGTCACACACCTAGTTTTATTAGTAAACAAAAAACTAAGATAAGCCAATCCCCATCTAAAACAAATATGGTTGTAAATGTACCGGCAAAAGATATCCAACGACACATATCGGTTTCCTTTGATACGTCCGTTGACGAGCCGAGCACGCACTCGGCAAAAGAGACAATAAATACCGTAGAAATTGAACAAGAACGCGATCCTAACCTGAAAGAGGTACCGGTTCCGCAGAGAGACTTTGGACATGCGGGGACAGATTTTCCGTTAATTACTAACGTTCTTAACGATCGTTTCCGGACGAGAAAAATTGGAACGCAATACGGAACGGGTACAAACGAACAACATATATATATATATATATATATATATATATATATATATATATATATATATATATATATATATATATATATATATATATATATATATATATCGAAAAACGTTTTATACAAAAGTTATAGGGTAGCAGGAAGCGTAATTAGCAGTGATTTTGAAGATGAGCTTGACCGTGTTCTTCAAAGTCATCCGAAAGAAAGGCAACTCTAGATTTCTGTATGGGATCCCCAAATTTTGACCTCGGAAATGAAAAGGGCGGCAAATTTTACCGTCAGATGTGACCTTGACCTAAAGTTGAAGGTCAAATGTCAAGGTTATTTCAAGGTCCTTTTTCGGTAAGCTTCTTCGCCTGTTACCATATAGGTAATTGTTTTCGGTGAATCCCCTCGCTTCACACCATCGGGGTGCTTGTTTTCTGAGTCCCCTTGTCCCTCTTCATTTTGTATGATATTAAAGATTTTATAAGAATTTATTTCAATAGTTTTCAAAATAGTTTACCTTCGACTTCAATACACTTATTGACCAGCACTTCAAAATATTGCACATAACTGCGAGCATTTAGGTCTTATTTTGGCACAAGCATCTCTGATTCGATGTTTCATGTTTTCACGAGTTTTTGGCACGTCTTTATAAATTTCGCTCTTCAAATAACCCCATAAACAAAAATCTGGTTTGGCGCTCTCGCGGGCCAATTTACTGAACCTTCTCTACCAATCCACCTTTCGTTGAATTCGCGATCCAACACTTGACCAGCTAAATGCGAATAATGTGGTGGACATTCATCGTGTTGAAACCACATTTGTTGCCTTAAATTTAAGTGTACTTCTTCAAGCAAAAAATGGAAGTTGATTTTCTAAAATATCACGATATTTTGCGTTATTCAAATTATCTTTCCAGATTTTGAAACTAAGCTTCAAAAGTTAAGGTCAAGGTTATTTTCCAAGTCACTACTACTTAGCCCCCTTGCTACCCAACAACTTCTGTACGAATCATTTTACGAATTACTGCGATTTTTTTTGTTTTGGCCTTAAAATTGCCCTGATATTTGACCTCCACCTTGAGACCAAAGTCATATCCGATGGTAGTATTTCTGGCTCCTTTCATTCCCGGGGTCGAAATTGGGGGGTTCCATTTAAAATTCTGAAATTGACCTTGAAATGACCTGATTAGGTATATATACATATATATATATATATATATATATATATATATATATATATATATATATATATATATATATATATTGGTATGTTCCAACTAGTGTTGTGAATACATGCTTATTTTACAACAAAATATTAAATTTCAGATTTTACATTGCCTCAAAACTCACTAAATAAAATAATCTAAATAATACGGCATACAGTGCTAAAACTACTATTCTTCGATTGCGGGGAAACCCAGAAAATAACCGGTGGTTTGATTCGGTGCTTCCCCGAATTCAGAATGCGACGACACCATTACTATAAAAGCGAGAAGACAGCGGCGTAATTAAGAACATACGGGTTGCTGTCTTAGAGTCAACTTGTCCTCTTTCCGATCGAGCTTAGCCCTCGGGTCACGAGATTGTTCCCTTATTAGGACAAATCGCGGTTCTTAAAGTAGGTTGTCTTTGACAACATAATATAACTACAGAAAATAAAGATCGTGCTCGCATCTTAATTCCTGAAATTGACACCGTCGATAAAAAGACGAGGTCAGAGGCGTGTACGAGTTACTGAACCGACGCATCCTGACTTTTAAACATAATCACATGAACGTGACAAAGTGGAGATAACCTGATATTGACATTGCGACCAATAGTCTGCTTCGTGTTGGCTATAAAGTTATGAATACCGATCTTTACAAATCCCGAACGTGACAGTGGAGAGAAAATAATCCCGAACTTGAGTTTCGGAGAACAGAACTTAATTTAAAAAAATAAATAAAAAGTTAACTAAGAATCATGGACGAGTGTTACTTAATAACCTCTTCCTAAATGGCTCATTTCTTAGAAGTGTTCCTTTGAAAAAAAAAAAATTAATTGATCTTCGTTAACTCTGAGCTTCACTCATTCCCTTTCTATCCTGGTGAGCGAGAAGAAAGGTGAGGCCGCTAGAGTTTTCTTTCTAGTCGGGAGGTTTGGCGGGACTTCACCAACAACCCCTGATTTGTGTTAAAACTTAGGTTTTATACAAATAGTTGATAATGCAAAAAAAAATCTTAAAATAAATTAATCCCGACGGAAACGAACTTCCACGTTTCTTCAAGGATGAAATTTATCCAATAAACTCAGTAAATATTAAATCGATCCATGTTCTCGGAGATGGGTACAAAAATACTGAATAATGGCGAGATGCGTTGACGTCTCATTAAAACTGAAAAAATTAACCAAAATCCGGTAAATTCAAAATATAAATTAAATTAAAAATAGAAAACAGTTGTCATCCGTTAATACAACATTACTGAATCAATTTAGAAATAACATTAGTGGTAGACCGGAGGAATTCTAGTTAATATAATTTATCAGTTGGTATCAAGTTGATGTAAAGCTCATGATTGGATTTTAATTTTTATTTACAATTATTCTACGTTGAGATAAATAAGATATCGTAAAAGTTTAAAGCTTGAGATGAAATAACTTTTTTATGTATACATTTACACAAAAATTCAAAGCACTGCAATAAAATAATTTCAGCGACTTATAGCTAATGCTGTACTTAACATAATTTACAGAAGTAGGTAAATTTGAAATATCCTATATCATTTGCCAAATCGTTGAGTTCCCTTGGTACTTTAAGTATATGTTTTTGTATCTGGGAATTTTGGTTTACGCTCACCAAAATTCAGCACACATTCACTAATTTAAATTTTATGTCTAATATTTTCTCTTTTTTTACAAAAATCAACCTGTTCGTGAAATATTATGTTCAAACTTTATTAGGTTTTTCTTGGGCTCGATTCTTAGTTTTATATGCTATATTTCAACAAAATTTTCCCCACTATTTTTTTCAAAATGCTGTTTTTTAAAGTAGCCAAATGTGTTTTAGGAGAGGTGGCAAAATTAAAAGGATTAGGACAGAAAATACCATTTGAAAGTGAAAAGCTATGTAGGACCGCAAAGAAAAAAACACTTCAGATTCGTGTTCTTTGACCACAAAATAGGGGGTATGCAAAAAATCAATTACAATCTGGTGTTTTCAATATTACGAACAATGACGTTTTAAAAAAGTGAACCAAGAAGACTGGACTGAAAGTAATAATTTCGTTTTCGAAAAGTGTGCCCAGAAATATGCATCGTCGACGTCTCTGATTCTGTGTGCACACAATAAGAAATTGTGATAAGTGAATCGATGTAATTTTTTTGTTAGTTTTTAAAGCAATTTATGCATAAAGTTATTGTGTGGGTGGTTATATTTTATTAAGGGTTGTGTGTGTTTCCAATCCCTGGAAGGAGATTTCCTTGGCCTCTTTCAATTGGAAGTAGGTGTGTGTGTGTGCAGCAGCAAGCCAGATTCATCCATACGAGGTGAGTTTATAGTTATTATGCCTTAATATTTTATTTCTAATCTCATATAACTTGATTAAATTATGGGATTGGATACGGCTGGGATTGTATAAATAACAAACTACAAGAGAATGTTATAAGGATATTTTATCTATAAAGAAATAGAATGGCCTCTTGGAGTTGAATTCTATTATAATAAAAGGATAAAGATAATTTGCGTTACTGTTTTAAACGGTATATTTTATTTAGTGATTGGAAGAGTTGACGTAGGATTGATTAAGTATTAAGTTTTATATTTGTGAAGTATATAGTGTATGTGTTCAGTGCAACTAAATATAAAAAAGAATCACACCGAAAAAAGTTCTCCAAATATCCTAATGCAAGTTGCAGAAGATCTTCTAGACAGGAAAAAAAAACAGGAAAAGTAAGTATTTTTTAAAACAAATATTAATAAATTTTTTAGGGATTTTACCAAAGAAAAGAAGACTTGATTGACTGTATTTGTAGATTTCAATCAACTCGAGGACAGACTTGCATTGAGAAAAAAACTAATTACGAAATCCTAGCATAATGGGTATTTGACAAATACTTGGCTTTTTTTATTTACAAGTGTTCTGGTTCTAAATTTCGAGACTTCGAAGTGGTGAAAATTTGAGTTAATTGGTTTAGAACAAAGTTCTGACAATATGATCAAAGCTTTTATATTGGGGGAGTTGAGGTTGGTTCAGATCAGTTGATTGGTTTTGAATAAACTGCACTGGTTTAAACGAGTTCTGTCAATCGAATAGAATGATCGAAACTGTTATGTTGGGGAAGTTCATATTAAAAACAACGTCGCCGATTTGCAACTCTGAATTTTATTTATTATTTTCTTCCTAACCTTTTCCTATTCTTTGTATGTAGTCATCTTTAATATTTTTCCAAGTAACTTTGTTCTGGCACCCGATACCAATTCAGTCCCGCTGTCCTTTTGATATCGCACTATCTTTGCGGTCTGTCGGTGCTTCTCTTACTTTCCCATAATCTTGCCATGTTCTGGACTTTGGTTTTGTTTTTTATTGATTCGTTGGTTTTAAGGTTTTTCAGTATTTTTAGCATTTTCACTTTGGTTTCTAGTTGACGTTTTCTATGGATAATTTTGAGCTCTTGATTGTTCTTTTCCATTTTATTTGTAGACGATTGATATATAAAATAAGTTTCCCCCTTGGTATCCATTTATTTTTATCCTTTCTGTTTGTTGATTTCTCATAAATTAGTTTTTTGTGACGTTTGTTCTTTGGGTCGAACTTTCTTCCGGTTGTATTTCTTTAGGCATGTCACTTGATTTGTGTTGCAGTTTATGGCAAACATGAATGTATGGTCTGCAAATATGAGGTTGCATTGAGTCTTTTTTCTGTCACATTCATTCTTTTGTGCTCCAGAACCAAAATAAATGATTTATTGTAGTTTCAGCTTATTGATTAATATTGTTCAAGAATGTTGTTCTGTGGCTTGCCTTTGAGAAAATTTCATGTTACGAGTATAAGAAAGGGTATAATGTAGTGATTACTTTGATGACTATTGAGTTGATGTTTCGGAAAAGGAAAAGAGCATGTTGGAGTAAGTATCTTGCATCTTTGTTGATTTTGTAGTAATACATAAATACACCGAAAGCGATGAGGAAACGGAATGTCCAAAAATTTGCGGAATTGGATCTCTGGTGCATGATTAGTAAATTGAGGTATAAATTTCTGTTTGGTCTGAAAGGTCTTTAAGAGCAATTGAGGTTTAAAATTTTGTAAAATTTAATTGTGTTTAAGTTGCTAAACGATAATCTTTGTGGTTAGAACTAGAAGAATTGATGCCGGGGGATTGATAAGTTAAATTATTTTTATTTGAAGGAATGGTTTTTCCTTTTAGCACGTGGTTGCTTGTAAACTAAATGTGTATGCGTAGTGATATTTAATGTGTAAAAGAAATGTGCGAAAAAGGTTTTTTAGGAATTCTAATATCGAGCAAAGTTTCTTTTTTACTTTCATGCAGAAAGAATAAAAATGGAGGAAAAGAGTATTTTATCAAAACAAGTATTTATGAAGATCTCTCTTATTTTTAAACCCATTGTAGACTTCTTTGGGTTTACATATAAGTTGATTAGATAACTGGCTAGAAAGTTCTCCGAGTAATCTAATATCGAGCCAAGTTTCCTAGTCAGGTTCACACAGAAAGAAGAAAAATAAGCGAGAAGGTAAGTATTGTACAAACCAAGTATTGATTAAGTCTTTCGTAGGTTTCTGCCCGAAATAGACAAGACTTGTATTGTAAATATCCCTTACGGATAAACAAATTTACAATGGAATAAGAAATTGCATAATGAAAAATCCAATCGAATGCCGCAAGATTCGTTTCGACCGACGGATAGAATGACGGCAATCGCACAATGCAATTTTCTTATATAGTTCCAGCGTAAAAGAAAAAGTGTTCAATCAAAAATTCGCTTTGTTCCGATTGGTTACACACAAGAGAGTAAAGTCAGCTCTCGGAAACTATATAAACCCCACGTTTTGTGCAATAGTCAGCCAAAACGCCACTGCCAACATTTTATGCTCTAGGAAGAGACAGAAAATTACGAAAACATCAGTTTTGAAGCAACAAACCATCATTTTTGAAAAAAGAACGTCGGAATTTGTCAAATATTGCATTTTTTCGAAAGAAATTCGCATAGACAAACAATTGAACAAATTTAAATTGACTTTCTCGCGCAAACAAACTGCCACACATTACATTCAAAAAGTTGCAACCAACAGATCTAATTTTTCAATAATTAGATTACCCCAATCTCATTGCACAAGGCCCGTAGAGCACTTCAGCTCATCTCCATTACGCGTCTTGTATTAAATTAAATTCCCCATTTTGACTTTTGGCTCACAAAAACAACAAACTTCAAACTCTTCCAAATTTAAGAGCATAAAATGACTCAACAAATCATAATGCCACACATGAACAGCAAGAAAGGTGAGGAGGCCTGGATCTTTCCTGGGTCGGGAGGTTACGGTGGGTCCTTTCCGGCACCCCCTGGGTGCCTTTCCTTTCATCAACAATCAACAACCATATTACCACAGTGAAAATATTCAGAGGAATCTCATAGATTTGGACAACCCCGTCACAAATACCGAAAGACTCGGCAGACATCTCATCGATTTCGAAAACGAATCGTATTACGAGGTTTCGTCAACGATTACATCGGTACATCCCCTGGAAAATTTTTCACAATCAAACCAATTCCCTGGTTTACGACCTTTGGGTCACAGAAACCAAACGCTCGCGTATACAGAGAGATACCCCGCTTACTCATTTGCTACACACTTGGATTCGACTGCGATCAATTCCACTCAAGAGCCAAATCAATTTTTTTCTCAAAATTTAAAAAGACAAATTCAAGAAAAATCGACGGAGCCTAATAGTGCACAAATGAGAGAAGCACAAAACCGTAGGCGTTCCTTATACCGATACTTGTCTGAGTTTATTTCATGATTGATTAGAGAGCTGTTCCTATTTGGAAAATTTTATCGTGTAAGCGTAATTTATACTTTATGTCAATAAAATTACTCCAGTGGCAAATTATGTATTTTTAATTTTCTTGGACAACAGCCAGAATGTACCTAGTACCTCTTTTCGTATCCCTTTTTTTCGTACCCCTTTTTCGTACCTCTTTTTTCGTACCTCTTTTTTTCGTACCCCTTTTTTTCGTACCTCTTTTTTTCGTACCTCTTTTTTTCGTACCTCTTTTTTTCGTACCTCTTTTTTTCGTACCTCTTTTTCGTACCTCTTTTTTTCGTACCTCTTTTTTCGTACCTCTTTTTTTCGTACCTCTTTTTTCGTACCTCTTTTTTTCGTACCTCTTTTTTTCGTACCTCTTTTTTTCGTACCTCTTTTTTTCGTACCTCTTTTTTTCGTACCTCTTTTTTTCGTACCTCTTTTTTTCGTACCTCTTTTTTTCGTACCTCTTTTTTTCGTACCTCTTTTTTTCGTACCTCTTTTTTTCGTACCTCTTTTTTTCGTACCTCTTTTTTTCGTACCTCTTTTTTTCGTACCTCTTTTTTTCGTACCTCTTTTTCGTACCCCTTTTTTCGTACCTCTTTTTTCGTACCTCTTTTTCGTACCCCTTTTTTTCGTACCCCTTTTTTTCGTACCCCTTTTTTCGTACCTCTTTTTTTCGTACCTCTTTTTCGTACCTCTTTTTTCGTACCCCTTTTTCGTACCTCTTTTTTCGTACCTCTTTTTTCGTACCTCTTTTTTCGTACCTCTTTTTTCGTACCTCTTTTTTCGTACCTCTTTTTTCGTACCTCTTTTTTTCGTACCTCTTTTTTTCGTACCTCTTTTTTTCGTACCTCTTTTTTTCGTACCTCTTTTTTTCGTACCTCTTTTTTTCGTACCTCTTTTTTTCGTACCTCTTTTTTTCGTACCTCTTTTTTTCGTACCTCTTTTTTTCGTACCTCTTTTTTTCGTACCTCTTTTTTTCGTACCTCTTTTTTTCGTACCTCTTTTTTTCGTACCTCTTTTTTTCGTACCTCTTTTTTTCGTACCCCTTTTTCGTACCCCTTTTTTCGTACCCCTTTTTTCGTACCCCTTTTTTCGTACCTCTTTTTTTCGTACCTCTTTTTCGTACCTCTTTTTTCGTACCTCTTTTTTCGTACCTCTTTTTTCGTACCTCTTTTTTCGTACCTCTTTTTTCGTACCTCTTTTTTCGTACCTCTTTTTTCGTACCTCTTTTTTTCGTACCTCTTTTTTCGTACCTCTTTTTTTCGTACCTCTTTTTTCGTACCTCTTTTTTTCGTACCTCTTTTTTTCGTACCTCTTTTTTTCGTACCTCTTTTTTTCGTACCTCTTTTTTTCGTACCTCTTTTTTTCGTACCTCTTTTTTCGTACCTCTTTTTTTCGTACCTCTTTTTTCGTACTCTTTTTTTCGTACCTCTTTTTTCGTACCTCTTTTTTCGTACCTCTTTTTTCGTACCTCTTTTTCGTACCTCTTTTTTCGTACCCCTTTTTTCGTACCTCTTTTTTTCGTACCCCTTTTTCGTACCCCTTTTTCGTACCCCTTTTCGTACCCCTTTTCGTACCCCTTTTTTCGTACCCCTTTTTCGTCCCCTTTCGTACCTCTTTTTTCGTACCCCTTCCTTTTTCGTACCTCTTTTTTCGTACCTCTTTTTTCGTACCCCTTTTTTCGTACCTCTTTTTTCGTACCTCTTTTTTCGTACCTCTTTTTTTCGTACCTCTTTTTTTTCGTACCTCTTTTTTCGTACCTCTTTTTTCGTACCTCTTTTTTTCGTACCTCTTTTTTTCGTACCCCTTTTTCGTACCCCTTTTTTCGTACCCTTTTTTCGTACCCCTTTTTTCGTACCTCTTTTTTTCGTACCTCTTTTTCGTACCTCTTTTTTCGTACCTCTTTTTTCGTACCTCTTTTTTCGTACCTCTTTTTTCGTACCTCTTTTTTCGTACCTCTTTTTTCGTACCTCTTTTTTCGTACCTCTTTTTTTCGTACCTCTTTTTTTCGTACCTCTTTTTTTCGTACCTCTTTTTTTCGTACCTCTTTTTTTCGTACCTCTTTTTTCGTACCTCTTTTTTCGTACCTCTTTTTTTCGTACCTCTTTTTTCGTACCTCTTTTTTCGTACCTCTTTTTTCGTACCTCTTTTTTCGTACCTCTTTTTTCGTACCTCTTTTTTCGTACCTCTTTTTCGTACCTCTTTTTTCGTACCCCTTTTTTCGTACCTCTTTTTTTCGTACCCCCTTTTTCGTACCCCTTTTTCGTACCCCTTTTTCGTACCCCTTTTTCGTACCCCTTTTTCGTACCCCTTTTTTCGTACCCCTTTTTTCGTACCTCTTTTTTCGTACCTCTTTTTTCGTACCCCTTTTTTCGTACCCCTTTTTTCGTACCCCTTTTTTTCGTACCCCTTTTTTTCGTACCTCTTTTTTTCGTACCTCTTTTTTTCGTACCTCTTTTTTTCGTACCTCTTTTTTTCGTACCTCTTTTTTTCGTACCTCTTTTTTTCGTACCTCTTTTTTCGTACCTCTTTTTTCGTACCTCTTTTTTTCGTACCTCTTTTTTTCGTACCTCTTTTTTTCGTACCTCTTTTTTCGTACCTCTTTTTTCGTACCTCTTTTTTCGTACCTCTTTTTCGTACCTCTTTTTTCGTACCCCTTTTTTCGTACCTCTTTTTTTCGTACCCCTTTTTCGTACCCCTTTTTCGTACCCCTTTTTCGTACCCCTTTTTCGTACCCCTTTTTCGTACCCCTTTTTTCGTACCCCTTTTTTTCGTACCCCTTTTTTCGTACCCCTTTTTTTCGTACCCCTTTTTCGTACCCCTTTTTTCGTACCCCTTTTTTTCGTACCCCTTTTTTTCGTACCCCTTTTTTCGTACCCCTTTTTTTCGTACCCCTTTTTTCGTACCCCTTTTTTCGTACCCCTTTTTTTCGTACCCCTTTTTTTCGTACCCCTTTTTTCGTACCCCTTTTTTCGTACCCCTTTTTTCGTACCCCTTTTTTCGTACCCCTTTTTCGTACCCCTTTTTCGTACCCCTTTTTCGTACCCCTTTTTCGTACCCCTTTTTCGTACCTCTTTTTTTCGTACCTCTTTTTTTCGTACCTCTTTTTTTCGTACCTCTTTTTTTCGTACCCCTTTTTTTCGTACCTCTTTTTTTCGTACCTCTTTTTTTCGTACCTCTTTTTCGTACCCCTTTTTCGTACCCCTTTTTCGTACCTTTTTTCGTACCTTTTTTCGTACCTTTTTTCGTACCTTTTTTCGTACCCTTTTTCGTACCCTTTTTCGTACCCTTTTTCGTACCCCTTTTTTCGTACCCCTTTTTTCGTACCCCTTTTTCGTACCCCTTTTTTCGTACCCCTTTTTTCGTACCCCTTTTTTTCGTACCCCTTTTTTTCGTACCCCTTTTTTTCGTACCCCTTTTTTCGTACCCCTTTTTTTCGTACCCCTTTTTCGTACCCCTTTTTTCGTACCCCTTTTTTTCGTACCCCTTTTTTCGTACCCCTTTTTTCGTACCCCTTTTTTCGTACCCCTTTTTTTCGTACCCCTTTTTTTCGTACCCCTTTTTTCGTACCCCTTTTTTCGTACCCCTTTTTTCGTACCCCTTTTTTCGTACCCCTTTTTCGTACCCCTTTTTCGTACCCCTTTTTCGTACCCCTTTTTCGTACCCCTTTTTCGTACCTCTTTTTTTCGTACCTCTTTTTTTCGTACCTCTTTTTTTCGTACCTCTTTTTTTCGTACCCCTTTTTTTCGTACCTCTTTTTTTCGTACCTCTTTTTTTCGTACCTCTTTTTCGTACCCCTTTTTCGTACCCCTTTTTCGTACCTTTTTTCGTACCTTTTTTCGTACCTTTTTTCGTACCTTTTTTCGTACCCTTTTTCGTACCCTTTTTCGTACCCTTTTTCGTACCCCTTTTTTCGTACCCCTTTTTTCGTACCCCTTTTTCGTACCCCTTTTTTCGTACCCCTTTTTTCGTACCCCTTTTTTTCGTACCCCTTTTTTTCGTACCCCTTTTTTTCGTACCCCTTTTTTCGTACCCCTTTTTTTCGTACCCCTTTTTCGTACCCCTTTTTTCGTACCCCTTTTTTTCGTACCCCTTTTTTCGTACCCCTTTTTTCGTACCCCTTTTTTCGTACCCCTTTTTTCGTACCCCTTTTTTCGTACCCCTTTTTCGTACCCCTTTTTCGTACCCCTTTTTCGTACCTCTTTTTTTCGTACCTCTTTTTTTCGTACCCCTTTTTTTCGTACCTCTTTTTTTCGTACCTCTTTTTTTCGTACCTCTTTTTTTCGTACCTCTTTTTTTCGTACCTCTTTTTTTCGTACCTCTTTTTTCGTACCTCTTTTTTCGTACCTCTTTTTTCGTACCTCTTTTTTCGTACCCTTTTTTCGTACCCTTTTTTTCGTACCCTCTTTTTTCGTACCCCTTTTTCGTACCCCTTTTTTTCGTACCCCTTTTTTTCGTACCCCTTTTTTCGTACCCCTTTTTTCGTACCCCTTTTTTCGTACCCCTTTTTTCGTACCCCTTTTTTCGTACCCCTTTTTCGTACCCCTTTTTCGTACCCCTTTTTCGTACCTCTTTTTTTCGTACCTCTTTTTTCGTACCCCTTTTTTTCGTACCTCTTTTTTCGTACCTCTTTTTTTCGTACCTCTTTTTTTCGTACCTCTTTTTTCGTACCTCTTTTTTTCGTACCTCTTTTTTCGTACCTCTTCTTTTCGTACCCTTTTTTTCGTACCCCCTTTTTTTTCGTACCCCTTTTTTTCGTACCCCTTTTTTTCGTACCCCTTTTTTTTCGTACCCCTTTTTTCGTACCTCTTTTTTCGTACCTCTTTTTTTCGTACCCTCTTTTTTTCGTACCCCTTTTTCGTACCCCCTTTTTTTCGTACCCCTTTTTTTCGTACCCCTTTTTTCGTACCTCTTTTTTTCGTACCTCTTTTTTTCGTACCCCTTTTTCGTACCCCTTTTTCGTACCCCTTTTTCGTACCTCCTTTTTTTCGTACCCCTTTTTTTCGTACCCCTTTTTTCGTACCTCTTTTTTTCGTACCTCTTTTTTTCGTACCTCTTTTTTTCGTACCCCTTTTTTCGTACCTCTTTTTCGTACCCCTTTTTCGTACCCCTTTTCGTACCCCTTTTTCGTACCCCCTTTTCGTACCCCTTTTTCGTACCCCTTTTTCGTACCCCTTTTTTCGTACCCTTTTTTTCGTACCCCTTTTCGTACCCCCCTTTTTCGTACCCCTTTTTCGTACCTCTTTTTTTCGTACCTCTTTTTTTCGTACCTCTTTTTTTCGTACCTCTTTTTTTCGTACCTCTTTTTTCGTACCTCTTTTTTTCGTACCCCTTTTTTTCGTACCCCTTTTTTCGTACCTCTTTTTTTCGTACCTCTTTTTTCGTACCTCTTTTTTCGTACCTCTTTTTTCGTACCTCTTTTTTTCGTACCTCTTTTTTCGTACCTCTTTTTTCGTACCTCTTTTTTCGTACCCCTTTTTTTCGTACCCCTTTTTTCGTACCTCTTTTTTTCGTACCCCTTTTTTCGTACCCCTTTTTTCGTACCCCTTTTTTTCGTACCCCTTTTTTCGTACCTCTTTTTTTCGTACCTCTTTTTTTCGTACCTCTTTTTTTCGTACCTCTTTTTTTCGTACCTCTTTTTTCGTACCTCTTTTTTTCGTACCTCTTTTTTTCGTACCCCTTTTTTTCGTACCCCTTTTTTCGTACCTCTTTTTTTCGTACCTCTTTTTTTCGTACCTCTTTTTTTCGTACCTCTTTTTTCGTACCTCTTTTTTCGTACCTCTTTTTTTCGTACCTCTTTTTTCGTACACTCTTTTTTCGTACCTCTTTTTTTCGTACCTCTTTTTTCGTACCTCTTTTTTCGTACCTCTTTTTTTCGTACCCCTTTTTTTCGTACCCCTTTTTCGTACCCCTTTTTTCGTACCTCTTTTTTTCGTACCTCTTTTTTTCGTACCTCTTTTTTTCGTACCTCTTTTTTTCGTACCTCTTTTTTTCGTACCTCTTTTTTTCGTACCTCTTTTTTCGTACCTCTTTTTTTCGTACCTCTTTTTTTCGTACCCCTTTTTTTCGTACCTCTTTTTTTCGTACCCCTTTTTCGTACCCCTTTTTCGTACCCCTTTTTCGTACCCCTTTTTTCGTACCCCTTTTTTCGTACCTCTTTTTTTCGTACCTCTTTTTTTCGTACCTCTTTTTTTCGTACCCCTTTTTCGTACCCCTTTTTCGTACCCCTTTTTTTCGTACCCCTTTTTTTCGTACCTCTTTTTTTCGTACCTCTTTTTTTCGTACCTCTTTTTTTCGTACCTCTTTTTTTCGTACCTCTTTTTTTCGTACCCCTTTTTCGTACCCCTTTTTCGTACCCCTTTTTCGTACCCCTTTTTCGTACCCCTTTTTCGTACCCCTTTTTTCGTACCCCTTTTTTCGTACCCCTTTTTTTCATGTACAAATCGGTCCTTTTTAGGACCACAACAATTTTACTTAAAGGAAAATTCGTATCGTTTTAAATTAAAGAAAAAAAAATGAATGAATGAATGGAAACTTTTTCTTAACCATTATAAAACGATTTGTAGTATAACAAATCGAGAATGAATTTTTTACGTTTTTTGTGTTATTATTATTTAAGTTGTCAAAATTTCTAATTTAAAATTTTAAAAAAAAAAAAACCAGACAAACTAAAAATGATCGACAACCGTGTAGAATTTATTATTAGAAATCCGGATAAAATAAAAAGCGACCAAAATTTGAAGGAAAAAAAAAACGATACTTGACTCTTTTACTTATTATTAAATATTAAAATTCGAAGATTAGATGAAGCAACGAATTTATCTTTTTTAAAAATGTTGTGGTTCTGAAAAGAACCGATTTTTATATAATCCGTGTGAACACGTATTCAACGTCGTCGTCGAGTAGTATTTTTCTTTTATTTGATCAAAAAAGAAAAATGTAATTTACTTCTTCTTTTTTGGAGAAGCAGTTTTCTTGGCTTTTGATGCGGCTGGTGATTTTGCCGTTTTCGGTTTAGGTGCCTTGGGTTTTTTCGTCGGGCCAGCTTTATTGGATTTTTTGGCTTTCGAAGGAGATTTGGTTTTAGCTGTAGCGGTCGCCGTACTAGCCGCAGTACTTCCGGATAATTTCGAGGTTTTCTTTTCGCCACTGGTCGTTGCTTTTTTTACCGATTTCTTTTCGGCAGCAGTACTAGTTGTTGTCTTTTTGGCTTTAGGGCTGGTTTTTTTAGCGGCTTTAGGTTTATCACTCGATGTTGACTTTTTGGCTGGAGATTTTTTCGTTTTAACAGAGGCGGCGGTCGTCTTTTTCTTGTCCGAGGAGGACTGTTTTGCAGAACTTGAACCACCGGATGCTGCCAGCTTGAATGAACCCGAAGCTCCTTTTCCTTTGGTCTGTACCAAAGTTCCAGAAACGACGGCCGATTTTAGATATTTCTTAATAAACGGGGCAACTTTTTCAGCATCTACTTTGTAGTTGGCGGCGATATATTTCTTAATAGCTTGTAACGATGAACCACCTCTTTCTTTAAGTCCTTTGATGGCGTTATTAACCATTTCGGACGTAGGAGGATGCGTTGGCTTCGCTCGTGGATTTTTGGTTTTCTTTTCTTTTTTCGCCGATGCCGCAGCCGTCGGAGATTGAGTTTGAGGAGCATTGGCGGTAACGGGAACAGCTTCTGTATCTGCCATTATTTTTGATTTCTTGTTAACGTCGTCGATTATTCAAAACACACTGGAAAATTGTCGAGAAACTTATTTTCACTTTAGGTACTTCTTCTCTGATGCACTGCTAGAGATAGAATGAATTTCGCACCCGCTCGCCCGCTCTAGTATAGACGTACGGACGAACGGAGGACTGAACGTTAAGCTCACCGCGCTGTACTTGGCCCGGCTCGGTTTATACCTTTTACAAGCAAGTCTACGTCTAGTTTTTCGGTATTTTTAAAAATTAATCGACAAAATTAACGAATTTTGAAAGTTATTAAATGTCGTCAGTACTATAAATATTATATTACATATAAAAAATCGACGATATAATGATCGCTACCGGTGTTTAAACGGAGTCAAAGACAAGTGTTACGGAATTTCAAGCGAAACATTTTTGTTTACAACCCTCGATTTTTAAAAACTAATGATTATTTTGACTTGGTTTTTTTTATGTTATAACTTTATTATATCCTTTATCAGATTTTAACTTAGAAAATATCGTATCATTTTGATTTGTCCGAGAAAAAATGCATTTATTATGACGTGTCACAACAACTTACTTTACGGAATAGGTGAAAAATTTTGCTTCATCAAACGACAAAGAGTCTAATAAAACGTAAATTTCGATAAAATATAAGCAATAATATTTAAACTTTTTGAAAAGTTAAATGACGTTGTTAAAGACATTTTCTCCCTTTTAATTTAAATATTTTTTTGTAGAGGAAAACATTACCGTCAATTTTTAAATAAGAACATTTGAAATAGACCCTATTCGACTTTAAATTTTAAAATAAAAACAACGATACGTACGATATCTAAAAATGTAAAGATTTTATGTACAATTTTGAAAGATTACCATTTATATTTCCATACGGTATGGTAAATAAAAATAAATGTTTAATCTCGTCTACGACGATATAATGACTGACAGACTGACTGACCATATAATAAATTTTAGAGCTTTACAATATAAATTTTAACATTCTCGAAAATTAAAATATCGTAGAATTTTGGAATAGTAATACGTCTATTTAATACAAAAACAAAAATCTAATAATTATAAAAAATGCCAAGATTTAGGTATAAAAAAACTTAATAAAACATCAAAATTTAGTTAAGTCGAGAAATTTTTAATACTTATTAATGTAATCTTTTCTAATCGGAATATTTTTTTTTTCTACTTATATATACACATATACGATAAGTGTAGAAAAAAGAGACACTTCGATTAATATAAATTTGCTTTACCATTTAAGCCTAAAGTATGATATTAGGAAATTTAATATCGCGTCAGATTTTTTCATTGGTAAAAAATATACGAATGCAATACCTATTTTACGAAAATATATTAATAAATAAAGAAACGAAGAGGTTTTAAATAACAAATTTCTTCAAAATTAATTTTGTGGTTCTGAAAAGAACCGTTTTTTTGTTGTTTTTTTTTTATTACTGTCGTTAGAGATCTTGATGGTAAAATTTAACCTCCAAAGCCGTACAATGTCCGTCCTTGACGTTTTAAGGCATAAACGACGTCCATTGCGGTTACAGTTTTTCTTTTAGCATGTTCGGTGTATGTTACAGCATCTCTGATAACATTTTCTAAGAATACTTTTAAAACGCCACGGGTTTCTTCGTAAATCAAACCAGAAATACGTTTGACACCACCTCGTCTGGCCAATCTTCTAATGGCAGGTTTGGTAATACCTTGGATATTATCACGGAGAACTTTACGATGACGTTTTGCGCCACCTTTTCCTAATCCTTTTCCACCTTTACCTCTTCCAGTCATTTTGATACGTTTAATT
This sequence comes from Diaprepes abbreviatus, assembly GCA_034092305.1. Classification (NCBI taxonomy): domain Eukaryota; kingdom Metazoa; phylum Arthropoda; class Insecta; order Coleoptera; family Curculionidae; genus Diaprepes; species Diaprepes abbreviatus. The sequence goes on from JASJET010000040.1 coordinate 2,624,278, forward strand.
AAACAAAGTGATACTAGTTTACCAAATCGAGATCTAGAGACAACTGAAACTTGCCTTCATCGGGCACCGGTTTTGTTAACATTTTAAGCTCCTCCCCTTTCGAAAGGAATTGACCAATACAGTAACGTTTGATCAGTATAAATACTTTTTTTGATGCCGATTTTCTTTTATTCATTCGTTCAGTATACGTTAATCTGTTCGTATTTTTAAATTGTGTATAGTATCATACAAAAAAAAAAATGGCTCGTACAAAGCAAACAGCTCGTAAGTCCACCGGTGGTAAAGCACCAAGGAAACAATTGGCTACCAAAGCTGCACGTAAAAGTGCACCAGCTACTGGAGGAGTTAAAAAACCTCATCGTTACAGGCCAGGAACTGTCGCTCTTCGAGAAATTCGTCGTTACCAGAAAAGTACCGAACTTTTAATCAGAAAATTACCTTTTCAACGATTAGTTCGTGAAATAGCTCAAGATTTTAAAACTGATCTTCGATTCCAAAGTTCAGCGGTAATGGCCCTACAAGAAGCAAGTGAAGCATATTTGGTTGGTTTATTCGAAGATACCAATCTTTGTGCCATCCACGCCAAACGTGTTACCATAATGCCCAAAGATATTCAGTTGGCTAGACGGATCCGAGGTGAACGTGCTTAATTTGTTTTTTTTTCTTGTAAACAATTTGTGCACGTCTCAAATAAAAAAAAAACGGTTCTTTTCAGAACCACAATTTGATTAGAAGAAGAAATTTTGTTGTTAACTCAATTAAATCTAATATTTTGTTACGTTAAATTTCACGTTTTGGTTCTTTCATAAGTATTGGAAAGAAGTAATAAACTCTTATTCGGTACATAATGTTTGTTTTTGTTTATTTAAAAAAATAAAAAATGTAAGCAATTTCTAATCGAGAAATCAAGTAAAAAAAAATATATTTTAAAACATTCAAGTCAAAGTATCGATATTTTCATAAAAGGAAAGCGGTTTTCTACTTGTTTTACTCTATTTTCTGGTTTGATTGATTATTTCCCATATGTTATATGTATATTTATATATTTTATTATTTGTAAATAAGAAAAAAAAAACATGTATAAATAAAGCCATGACGAATTTCTTTTTTAAAAGAATTGTGGCTCTGAAAAGAGCCGTTTTTCTTTTTGTTTTTTTTTTTAAATATTATAATTATTTATTTTGAACTTGTATATTTAGTAACTGCCTTGGTTCCTTCGCTTACGGCGTGTTTGGCTAATTCACCAGGCAATAGAAGCCTTACAGCTGTTTGAATTTCTCTACTGGTAATCGTAGATCGTTTATTGTAATGGGCCAAACGAGATGCTTCTGCTGCTATACGCTCGAAAATATCATTAACGAAAGAATTCATAATAGACATAGCCTTGCTGGAAATACCGGTATCGGGATGGACTTGTTTCAACACCTTGTATATATAAATTGCGTAGCTCTCCTTCCTCCTACGTTTCTTCTTTTTATCGGTCTTAGAAATGTTCTTTTGAGCTTTGCCGGCTTTTTTGGCAGCTTTACCGCTTGTTTTAGGTGGCATGGTTGTAAATTAACTCGTCTTAACGTTGTAGCTTCGACGACGACGAAAACAATAATAGAAAAACATTTTTCAACGTGCTATTTAAGAGAAGCCAAACTCCTTTAATAAGCCCCGCCCACTTAGTTTAAAACGTATCGAGCCTTGCCATTGGTTCTACGGATTAGTATATATAACTTGCAAATCGAGTACGGAAATATCATTGATTCGTTATTCGTTGTTCGTTGCAGAGTTCTATTTTCATATATTCACAATGTCAGGACGCGGTAAAGGTGGTAAAGTGAAAGGAAAGGCAAAGTCCCGTTCGAGTCGTGCAGGTTTACAATTTCCTGTTGGTCGTATTCACCGTCTGCTTCGTAAAGGAAACTATGCCGAAAGAGTTGGAGCAGGTGCTCCGGTTTATTTGGCAGCCGTAATGGAATACTTAGCAGCAGAAGTATTGGAACTGGCAGGAAATGCTGCAAGAGATAACAAAAAAACCCGTATTATCCCAAGGCATCTTCAGCTGGCTATAAGAAACGACGAAGAATTAAATAAACTTCTTTCAGGAGTTACCATCGCTCAAGGAGGTGTATTACCAAATATTCAAGCAGTATTGTTACCCAAGAAAACCGACAACAAAACAAAATAAATAATATTTTTTATTATTAACTTGTCCAAAATCGGTCCTTTTCAGGACCACAATATTTTTAACAAAATTAATTCGTTATTCCAAATTTTAACCAATCGATATAAATATTTCTATAAAACTAATTTTTAATTATCAATATTTTAACAAAAGAGACCTATTCTTTTTAAACTAAAGTTTCTTTCCAACACCCTGTTATTTTCACCCATTTCTTGTGTGTGTGTTTTTTTTTTACATTAAAAATTGAAGTTTAACATAAAAATTTGTTTTGCTTATTTCAGTATCAATTTCGCACGTAACTTCCGTAAACGATTAAACAGATTTTATCCGGATAAAAATTGCTAGGATTTAGGTATAAAACTTAATAAAACATCTAAATTAAGTTACGTCGAGAAATTTTTAATACTTATTAATGTAATCTTTTCTAATCGGAATATTTTTCTTTCATTTATACAGGGTGTCCAAGATAAGGATCCTAACCATGGGGATCTCGGAAACAGTTGGAGATACGAGGTCGGTTAAATTAGAGAAAAGTTGCGCAATTTAGTACTAAATTAAACGCAATTTAAATATTTTAAAAATTCAAAATACTTCCGGAGATTTCCGGAAAAAAACGAATTTTGGCAAAATCGTTTTTAATTTTTGTAGGCTTTATTTAAAGAGATATCAAAAAATAAAAGGTAGATTCTTCTTGCCACTTTTTATTTTTTATAATTTGGTCTAAACAAAATTTAAATCCGACGTTTCGTTTCTGAGATACCATCATGAACTTTCATTTTTTATATGGAACAAAAAAAAGTATCCCATGTATTTGATAGCATTTTTTATTACAAATTCAACGGTGTATCACACTTGCATATCAAGTGTGTAGTTCATTGGCTTTTATAAAACTGATATACCTTTCTCTCTCGCTCTCATGGAGCTCTTATGGAAAGTACTTGAACTACGTATTCGATATGCAAGGGTGATACATCGTTGAATTTGTAATAAAAAATGCTATCAAATACATGGGATACTTTTTTTTGTTCCATATAAAAAATGAAAGTTCATGATGGTATCTCAGAAACGAAACGTCGGATTTAAATTTTGTTTAGACCATATTATAAAAAATAAAAAGTGGCAATGAGAATCTACCTTTTATTTTCTGATATCTCTTTAAATAAAGCCTGCAAAAATTAAAAACGATTTTGCCAAATTTCGTTTTTTTCCGGAAATCTCCGGAAGTGTTTGAAATTTTTAAATTTTTTTAACTGCGTTTAATTAAGCACTAAATTGCGCAACTTTTCTCTAATTTAACCGACCTCGTATCTCCAACCGTTTCCGAGATCCCCATGCTTAGGATCCTTATCTTGGACACCCTGTATATACATATTATTACCCAAGAAAACCGGCAACAAAATAAAAAATATTTTTTTTTATTTACTTGTCCAAAATCGGTCCTTTTCAGGACCACAATATTCTAACAAATAATTCGTTATTCCAAATTTTAACCAATCGATATAATTATTTCTATTAAACTAATATTTAATTATCAATATTTTAACAAAAGAGACCTATTCTTTTTAAATTAAAGTTTCTTTCCGACAACCTCTAATTTTCAACCATTTCTTGTGTGTTTGTTTACATCAAAAATTAAAGTTTAACATAAAAATTTGTTTTGCTTATTTCAGTATCAATTTCGCACGTAACTTCCGTAAACGACTAAACAGATTATATCCGGATAAAAGCGAGTCTTTAATTACTTTTTACCGTAACTGAAAGTCGCGTATTTTCGATATTGTTTATTTAATTTATTATACATTTATTTTTGATTAAGTTTTAAAATTGTTTTAATGTGTTTATTTTTCTGTCTGTCTGTTTCTTTGTTTACACATTATTAACAAGTTGTCGGGATATTTTATTCCGTCTTTTAATTTGACATTAGTAATGGTTAGTTTTGGTCAGGGGCGGATCCAGTCTCTTTCTTTGGTGGTGATGAGGGGGGTGGCCCGGTGGTATCAAAAAAGGACAGTAAGGCAAATGAAAGCAAGTTGTCGACGGAGAGGGGTGGAAGCCAGCAGCATGCACATGTTGTCGATCGGGGGTGTTTCACCCCGGGTTTTTCACCCCGCGAAAAAAAAATTGTTTGATCGGAAATCAATGTAAATATAAAGGAAGAAAATAAAAATTACTAGAAAAAATATGGTTGTTGTATTTTTCATACAAGACCTTAATAACGAAAAAAAATTCCATCAAAACAAAGGAATTGTTAATGGTTGAATATATTCAAAACCAAAGAGAAAACTGTTTGGCGGATAGTTGAGACTAGATATAAATACAGTTTATTCTAGTTCAGGTTAGTTGAGGTTAGTTCAGATTGTTGGTTAAATCAATTTTGTCGAACGGGGGGAGAAAAAATTTTTTGGTCGACCGGGGGGAGAAAAATTTTTTGGTTGACCGGGGGGAGAAAAATGTTTTGGTCGACCGGGGGGAGAAAAATTTTTTGGTCGACCGGGGGGGAGAAAAAAATTTTTGGTCGACCGGGGGGGGGGGAGAAAAAATTTTTTGGTCGACCGGGGGGGGAGAAAAAATTTTTTGGTCGACCGGGGGGAGAAAAATTTTTTTGGTCGACCGGGGGGGGGGAGAAAAAATTTTTTGGTCGACCGGGGGGGGGAGAAAAAATTTTTTGGTCGACCGGGGGGGGGAGAAAAAAATTTTTTGGTCGACCGGGGGGGGGGAGAAAAAATTTTTTGGTCGATCGGGGGGGGGGAGAAAAAATTTTTTGGTCGACCGGGGGGGGAGAAAAAATTTTTTGGTCGACCGGGGGGAGAAAAAATTTTTTGGTCGATCGGGGGGGAGAAAAAATTTTTTGGTCGACCGGGGGGGGGAGAAAAAATTTTTTGGTCGACCGGGGGGGGGGAGAAAAAAATTTTTTGGTCGACCGGGGGGGGGGGAGAAAAAATTTTTTGGTCGATCGGGGGGGGGAGAAAAAATTTTTTGGTCGACCGGGGGGGGAGAAAAAATTTTTTGGTCGACCGGGGGGAGAAAAAATTTTTTGGTCGATCGGGGGGGGAGAAAAAATTTTTTTGGTCGACCGGGGGGGGAGAAAAAATTTTTTGGTCGACCGGGGGGAGAAAAAATTTTTTGGTCGACCGGGGGGGAGAAAAAATTTTTTTGGTCGACCGGGGGGGGAGAAAAAATTTTTTGGTCGACCGGGGGGGGGAGAAAAAATTTTTTGGTCGACCGGGGGGGGGGGGAGAAAAAATTTTTTGGTCGACCGGGGGGAGAAAAAATTTTTTGGTCGATCGGGGGGGGAGAAAAAATTTTTTGGTCGACCGGGGGGGGGAGAAAAAATTTTTTGGTCGACCGGGGGGGAGAAAAAATTTTTTGGTCGACCGGGGGGGGAGAAAAAATTTTTTGGTCGATCGGGAGGGGAGAAAAAATTTTTTGGTCGATCGGGGGGGGAGAAAAATTTTTTTGGTCGACCGGGGGGGGAGAAAAAAATTTTTGGTCGACCGGGGGGGGGAGAAAAAAATTTTTGGTCGACCGGGGGGGAGAAAAAATTTTTTGGTCGACCGGGGGGGGAGAAAAAATTTTTTGGTCGACCGGGGGGAGAAAAATTTTTTTGGTCGACCGGGGGGGAGAAAAAATTTTTTGGTCGATCGGGGGGGGAGAAAAAATTTTTTGGTCGACCGGGGGGGAGAAAAAATTTTTTGGTCGACCGGGGGGGAGAAAAAAATTTTTTGGTCGACCGGGGGGGGGGGAGAAAAATTTTTTGTCGACCGGGGGGGGGAGAGAAAAATTTTTGTTTAACAAGTACGAGTAAAAATCTGAGAGGAAAGAATATAAGGATACAAAGTTTAGAAAAAAGTAATGGTAAATAAAAAAAAAAGGCGAACGAGAAAAAACGATGTTTTTTCTAGGTTCGCCTTTAATAGCAAATACGGGGATATAACTCGGGGGAAAAGAATATAATGACATCAAGTTAAGAAAAAAGTAATAGTAAATAAAAAAGACGAACGAGAAAAACTTAATGTTTTTCTTCTATGTTCGTCTATCAAAAAAAGTACGGGAAATAATCCGGGTGAAGAGAATATAAAGAAACGAAGTTAAAAAAAAAAGTAATAGTAAATAAAAAAAAATTTAAAAAAAAGGCGAACGAGAAAAACCAATGTTTTTCTACGTTCGCCTTTAATAAATTATTGTGTTGTCTTAATATCGCCGACAACAGGGGTCTCGTCTCATCGACAAGACGAATCCCCAAGCTAAGGGCTGAGTCTCAACAGATCGCAGCGTGGAAACTGCTCTACCGAGTACAACACCCTGCCAGGTACGTAAGTCGTCTACAGACAATTCCGAGTTCCAACATCGAAACGATTGTTTGACCCATGATCGACCGCCAAGAGATCAGGTCGGACGTGGCAAGGATCGATCCCGCCGCCGACCGGTGATCCCACGCGGCAATTAGGGCTCGTGCGACGACCGGCGCGAACGCCGACCGCCTAGTAAAGTCACATTGTTTTGAGCCTTTCGACTCTCGGAACTCCAAGAGATATCGTTGCCACATTTGACTAGAAAGGATACGGCCTTAGAGGCGTTCAGGCATAAACCAACGGATGGTAGCTTCGCACCATAGCCCGCTCGAGCTAGTGCGTGAACCAAATGTCCGAACCTGCGGTTCCTCTCGTACTGAGCAGGATTACTATCGCAACGACGAGTCATCAGTAGGGTAAGAAGAAGAAGAAAGAAGAAGGGGGGAACCCACCACCCTCATCCACCGCCGCCCTCTGAAGGAGAAACGACGGTGCCCCCGCGACTTTTTTTTTTTTTCATTATTACGAGCAAATCTTTTTCCCTTCTTTCTCCTTTTTTATTTTTTTCTCTTTATTGAATACAATCTTTATAGTAGCAAAGTCACTGAGCATGAGGAGATGGCCCTTCTAGGATTTAGGCAAAGCCCAGGAGGTACCAAAAAACCCTCCTAAAAAGCAAAAATAAAATAATTCTAAAAAAAAAATTAAACATATTCTAACATGTTATAAATAATAATTAGCGTCGCGCAGTGAGTTTGCTTCTTTACATAATAACTTAGATTAAACATAATGGTCTTAAATTAACTACATCCCAATAACGGCAACGAAAATGTTTTTCAAACATAACACAGAATTATGAGAGCGACAAGTACCAAAAACGGACAACGAAGATTTATATTTGCATTCTCTCGGAAACGAAATTATGCAGCAGATTTAAAATGTTAAACTGAATTAATAAGCGAAGAAGCCCGAATGGCTCGATATTTTCCAGATCCTGAATATTGAATTGTCTACCTTCAGCAGCAACCAATGCCTCATCGATTTTGTCTACAAGTATCTGTCTTTGTTGATTGTAATTTTTGCATAAAAAAATCCGATGGATCGGATCATCAAGAAATTCCGGGTTGTTACCACAATATATGCATTCTGCATTTTGAATCTTTCCTAATCTCAAATAGTGTATTCGGAACTGACCATGACCAGTCAGAATTTGTGAAATTTTTCTGTCAAGTTGGAAATTAACCTCTTGCCTGTATCTGACCTCGGGAATAAAACTAAAAGTGCATCTGCCAGTGTCAGAATCCTCCCAACTAGCTTGCCATTTATCCAAAGTGTGTGATCTTAAAACTTGTTTCAAAGCGCCTTTACTCAATCTCGGTTCAGGAGGAATTTCGAAGTCATCTCTTCTTACTGGTCTACCACTGTTGTGTTTATTTATATCTATTCTTTCTTGTATCATTTGATCTAACGGTGGAATGTTGGCCAGAATCGAAGCGGCCTCCGTAGAAGTTGTAACGTATGAGAGGCTTATAGTTTTACTGACAAGACCTCTTACTGAGTTGAGTTTAAATTGCGATCTATTGTGCGAAAGTTTGTCTTGAAAAATTGAAGCGCAGTATGTAAGTCTTGGAAGTACTGCTCCGTAAAAAATTGTTCTCAAAGCCTCAGAGCCTATAGAAAATATTCTACTTAAGGAATTTCGTAGTTTCTGAAAAAGTGATTTGGATTTGTTACACATGTATGTAAAGTGTGCCTGATATGATAATTTATCATCAATTATTATTCCCAAGTATTTAGCTTGCGGTACCCTAGACAATCTTCCTTGTCCCACTCTGACCGTGGGATTCCTAGTCAGCTTTCCAATCACAATATAATTAGATTTGTCCACAGCTATCTGTAGCTTGTTCCTTATAGCCCAATCATTTACTATTCCCAGAGCTCCATTCATCCTGCTTTCCAAAAGTGGTCTGCTATTTGCAGAAACAGTTATTGCCAAATCATCAGCATACGCTATGATATTATATTCATCATGATTATCAAATTCTTCCAGTAGTGGATCCACTACCAAATTCCAAAGATTAGGTCCCAATTTAGACCCTTGAGGACATCCCTTAGTTAAATGTTTTCTAATCCTGAAAAATCCATATTGATATTCCACATGCCTATCTTGTAGGTAGCTCTTGATAATGTCGAAACAATATGTAGGAATATTCTTTGCCTTAAGAGCATCTAGTGCTGATGGCCACCAAACATTGTTAAATGCACCTTTGATGTCTAGGTATATTATTGCTTTATATTTCCTGTCATTGTTCACACTGTCCAATACTTTTTGTATTGCCATCTCTGTACTCTTGGATTTTCTGAAACCAAACTGGTTATTGTGATGAAACGTTCTTTCTTCATTGTGTTTAAAGAAATGTTCTTTAATAAAATGTTCAAGAGCTTTACCCAAAATTGGCAGTAACGTTAGCGGTCTTAAAGCTTTAACATCATCTTCAGGTTTGCCAGGTTTCGGAATTGTGATAAGTTTGCCTAACTTCCAAACCTTAGGAAAATATCCCTGTCGGAAACAATCATTGAATATTCTGCATAAATAATCAGCTATCACGACACCAATTGTTCTTATAGTGATTCCCAATACTCCGTCCGGACCAGCAGCCTTTTTTATGTTTATGTTGCATAAATAATTTTCAACATCTTCTTTCTCGATGTTATCAAAAGTAATATTCTCACCTACTTTTTCGTACAGGTCTGCCTGATCTCTCAGCATTCCTTGTTCCACTGAATCCAAGTTCGGATCATCGTATCTTATGAATTCGTTGACGATTTCTATAGCTGATTGTTCAAACGAAGTTGTTCTGCTTATATTCCCATCGTTGTCTACACATTCAACAGATTGTCTCACTCTATTGTTCTTCTTGAGTTTATCAGCGGCTATCCTATATGGAAGTCCCCAAGGATCCATCCAGAGATTGTCCTGCACAAAAGTGTCCCAAGATTTTTGTTTCGCTTTGATGATTTCTTTCTTAAAGATGTCCAGCTCATGAACATACGCTTCCTTTAGCCTTGCTCTTGTTTCATTTACTCTACTTCTCTGATACCTTCTTCTTGCATCATACGTTTTATTTTTGTGTTTCTCAATCTTGTCATTCCACCATAATGGTTTGCCTATAAATGTTTTCTTAAGTGGTACAGTCTTGTCCGAAATATCTTTAATGAGCTCGTTTAAAGCAACAGCTCTTCTTTCAATGTTATTGACACTAGGTTCCCATATAATGTTTCTTTCAAGTGCATTAAGTCCCAATATAGCAAGATCAATTGCTTTGTTTGCATTTATTTTAGTTCTAACCCTTGAGAACAGTATTTCTCCACCATTTGCCACTTCTTGATTTTGACTTTCCAACTCGAATGTTATTGAATTGTGGTCACTTATTCCCCGTTCACCTACTGACCATTCATTTATCTTATTGCTTATTCCTATGGTTCCCAGAGTTATATCAATATTACTCGAACCTCTCTCTCCTTCAAATGTGAAGTTTTTGCTAGGCTTATTTAAAACGAACAATCCTGCACCTCCGAAGAACTCCGTCAGCATATCTCCCCTAACGTCGTTGAACCCAGAAAACCAGTCGTTATGGTGCCCATTTGAGTCGACGGCAATTAATGTATCATTATTATCTATTTCCAAAATTCTTTCAATTTTATTCAAATTGTCTCTTACGATGTCATCATCGTTCGGTGGCCAATATGCAGTTATTATTTTTAAAGTGATGTTCTTCCATGATAAAATTATCGCCACCAAATACTTGTCACAGAATTGGTTTAATTTAAGCACCTCAATCTCGGGATTTAAGATAATAATACATGCCTTAAATGTATCATTGAATTCTGCCACGACGCCAGTTTGAGCTACATTGACAGGTAGCCTATAACTATTTCCCAGTCTATTGCAATAAGGATCTTGAATGAGTAAAATATCTTTATTTCCTTTAATAGCATCCGTGATGCAAGAAGAGGTAGCAGAAAAATCGAAATGTAAATTCTGTTGCAAAAATAACAGTTTATTTTTGTTTTTATTGGTCATTGTCATTTCCAAAATCAATGTTTGCAACAAATTGCTCCATCCTTCTCTTGTATGCTAGACATTTATTATCTCTAGGCCTGTGTTTATTGTCGTCAATCTTCATCTTGACACATAGTGCACATTTGTACAGGTCAGCCCTATCCTTCTTATTACATGTTCTTGAGTCGTGTTCTT
>JASJET010000040.1:2645000-2655000 GCA_034092305.1 Diaprepes abbreviatus
AACAGTATAGGTAACAGCAGCAATATTGTCTATTGGGAATGAAAAAACACAAAAGGTTTTAGCAGGTGAGACACGGGTATGTACAAAAAAAAAGTAAGGGTAGCTCGAAAAAACTGTAATTATAAAAAAACAGTATGGGTAACAGTAGCAATATTGCCAGTTGGGAATCGAATCAAAAAACAAAAAAGGTAAAACAGGCAATAGAAAAAAATGTAAGGGCAATTGTTGCTGTTACCCATACTTTTTTTTTCTAGTTACCCTTACTTTTTTTTCTAGTTACCCTTACTTTTTTTTTCTAGTTACCCTTACTTTTTTTTTCTAGTTACCCTTACTTTTTTTCCTAGTTACCCATACTTTTTTTCTAGTTACCCATACTTTTTTTCTAGTTACCCTTACTTTTTTTCTAGTTACCCTTACTTTTTATCTAGTTACCCTTACTTTTTTTCTAGTTACCATTACTTTTTTTGTAGTTACCATTACTTTTTTTCTAGTTACCCTTACTTTTTTTCTAGTTACCCTTACATTTTTTTCTCTTATATACCCGTTAACTTTTATTCTAACTTTGCTTTTGCGTTTTTTGATTCCCAACAGGCAATATTGCTGCTGTTACCCATACTGTTTTTCCATAAAGTGTTTTCGAGTTACCCATACTTTTTTTCCTACTTTAGACCCGTGTACTTACTTCATAAGATTTTTCTTGTGAACAGGCAGAGGTGAACGTGCTTAAATTAAGAATTGAAAATTAATAGGCGATCGATTACATAAAAAAACAGCGGATCTTTTCAGAACCAGAAATTTAAAATTTGAGAGTTTACAGTTCGTTGTGTAATTAAACAAATACATGTATCATAATTAAAAATTGAAAACAAATTGAGAAATTTAAAGGTGGAAACATAAGTTTAATGAACTACGAATTAAATAAATAGATCTCTTTAAATTTTTTTATTGAAAATAAAATAACTTAACCGTTGGTATTTATCAAAATAAGGGTATTTTTTGTGTATTAATTTAAAAAAAAATAATAACAAAGAAATCTCGTAATTATGACCAAAATAAAAACGAATTTCTCATAATAAAAGTTGTGGCTCTGAAAAGAACCGATTTTTTTTGTTCTACGGGGAAAGAAGATATTCCAAAATAAATTTATTTGGAACTTGTGTATTTAGTAACGGCTTTAGTTCCTTCACTAACAGCGTGTTTAGCTAATTCACCAGGCAATAGAAGTCTTACAGCGGTTTGTATTTCTCTACTGGTAATTGTAGATCTTTTGTTGTAGTGTGCCAAACGTGAAGCTTCGGCAGCGATCCGTTCAAAGATGTCATTTACGAACGAATTCATGATGGACATAGCTTTACTGGAAATTCCGGTATCAGGATGAACTTGTTTCAAAACTTTGTAAATGTAAATAGCGTAACTTTCCTTCCTTCTGCGTTTCTTCTTTTTGTCGGTTTTGGAGATATTCTTTTGAGCCTTTCCGGCTTTTTTCGCAGCTTTTCCACTTGTTTTCGGTGGCATGATCGATAATAATAACAGTAATAGTCGTAACAAGAGTCAAAACTAGAATGTAAGGCAAACTCTGCGACTGACGATATTTATCTGACCGTCAAGTCCTTTAGTAAGCCCCGCCCCTTTCTACTTTTTAGTATGACGTCTTCCGATTGGTCCAGGATATAATTTAAAAAAAGGAGTTACGCGTTTCTAAATTTTATTCTAATCCGTATCATAGCGGAGTGCAGTTGTATGATTTTTTGTTTTATAATTAAAAAAAAAATTAATTCATAATGTCGGGTCGCGGTAAAGGTGGTAAAGTTAAAGGAAAGGCAAAGTCTCGTTCTAGTCGTGCAGGATTACAATTTCCAGTCGGTCGTATTCACCGTTTACTGCGAAAAGGTAACTATGCTGAAAGAGTAGGAGCTGGCGCACCTGTATATCTTGCTGCCGTTATGGAATATTTAGCGGCCGAAGTTTTGGAGTTGGCCGGTAATGCCGCAAGAGATAATAAAAAAACTCGTATCATCCCCAGACATCTTCAATTGGCCATTAGAAATGACGAAGAATTAAATAAACTTCTTTCTGGAGTAACCATCGCTCAAGGAGGTGTATTACCCAATATACAGGCCGTTCTGTTGCCCAAGAAGACGGATAACAAAACGAAATAAATATTTGTTAAAACAATATTTTTTTTTCATGTACAAATCGGTCCTTTTTAGGACCACAACAATTTTACTTAAAGGAAAATTCGTATCGTTTTAAATTAAAGAAAAAAAAATGAATGAATGAATGGAAACTTTTTCTTAACCATTATAAAACGATTTGTAGTATAACAAATCGAGAATGAATTTTTTACGTTTTTTGTGTTATTATTATTTAAGTTGTCAAAATTTCTAATTTAAAATTTTAAAAAAAAAAAAACCAGACAAACTAAAAATGATCGACAACCGTGTAGAATTTATTATTAGAAATCCGGATAAAATAAAAAGCGACCAAAATTTGAAGGAAAAAAAAAACGATACTTGACTCTTTTACTTATTATTAAATATTAAAATTCGAAGATTAGATGAAGCAACGAATTTATCTTTTTTAAAAATGTTGTGGTTCTGAAAAGAACCGATTTTTATATAATCCGTGTGAACACGTATTCAACGTCGTCGTCGAGTAGTATTTTTCTTTTATTTGATCAAAAAAGAAAAATGTAATTTACTTCTTCTTTTTTGGAGAAGCAGTTTTCTTGGCTTTTGATGCGGCTGGTGATTTTGCCGTTTTCGGTTTAGGTGCCTTGGGTTTTTTCGTCGGGCCAGCTTTATTGGATTTTTTGGCTTTCGAAGGAGATTTGGTTTTAGCTGTAGCGGTCGCCGTACTAGCCGCAGTACTTCCGGATAATTTCGAGGTTTTCTTTTCGCCACTGGTCGTTGCTTTTTTTACCGATTTCTTTTCGGCAGCAGTACTAGTTGTTGTCTTTTTGGCTTTAGGGCTGGTTTTTTTAGCGGCTTTAGGTTTATCACTCGATGTTGACTTTTTGGCTGGAGATTTTTTCGTTTTAACAGAGGCGGCGGTCGTCTTTTTCTTGTCCGAGGAGGACTGTTTTGCAGAACTTGAACCACCGGATGCTGCCAGCTTGAATGAACCCGAAGCTCCTTTTCCTTTGGTCTGTACCAAAGTTCCAGAAACGACGGCCGATTTTAGATATTTCTTAATAAACGGGGCAACTTTTTCAGCATCTACTTTGTAGTTGGCGGCGATATATTTCTTAATAGCTTGTAACGATGAACCACCTCTTTCTTTAAGTCCTTTGATGGCGTTATTAACCATTTCGGACGTAGGAGGATGCGTTGGCTTCGCTCGTGGATTTTTGGTTTTCTTTTCTTTTTTCGCCGATGCCGCAGCCGTCGGAGATTGAGTTTGAGGAGCATTGGCGGTAACGGGAACAGCTTCTGTATCTGCCATTATTTTTGATTTCTTGTTAACGTCGTCGATTATTCAAAACACACTGGAAAATTGTCGAGAAACTTATTTTCACTTTAGGTACTTCTTCTCTGATGCACTGCTAGAGATAGAATGAATTTCGCACCCGCTCGCCCGCTCTAGTATAGACGTACGGACGAACGGAGGACTGAACGTTAAGCTCACCGCGCTGTACTTGGCCCGGCTCGGTTTATACCTTTTACAAGCAAGTCTACGTCTAGTTTTTCGGTATTTTTAAAAATTAATCGACAAAATTAACGAATTTTGAAAGTTATTAAATGTCGTCAGTACTATAAATATTATATTACATATAAAAAATCGACGATATAATGATCGCTACCGGTGTTTAAACGGAGTCAAAGACAAGTGTTACGGAATTTCAAGCGAAACATTTTTGTTTACAACCCTCGATTTTTAAAAACTAATGATTATTTTGACTTGGTTTTTTTTATGTTATAACTTTATTATATCCTTTATCAGATTTTAACTTAGAAAATATCGTATCATTTTGATTTGTCCGAGAAAAAATGCATTTATTATGACGTGTCACAACAACTTACTTTACGGAATAGGTGAAAAATTTTGCTTCATCAAACGACAAAGAGTCTAATAAAACGTAAATTTCGATAAAATATAAGCAATAATATTTAAACTTTTTGAAAAGTTAAATGACGTTGTTAAAGACATTTTCTCCCTTTTAATTTAAATATTTTTTTGTAGAGGAAAACATTACCGTCAATTTTTAAATAAGAACATTTGAAATAGACCCTATTCGACTTTAAATTTTAAAATAAAAACAACGATACGTACGATATCTAAAAATGTAAAGATTTTATGTACAATTTTGAAAGATTACCATTTATATTTCCATACGGTATGGTAAATAAAAATAAATGTTTAATCTCGTCTACGACGATATAATGACTGACAGACTGACTGACCATATAATAAATTTTAGAGCTTTACAATATAAATTTTAACATTCTCGAAAATTAAAATATCGTAGAATTTTGGAATAGTAATACGTCTATTTAATACAAAAACAAAAATCTAATAATTATAAAAAATGCCAAGATTTAGGTATAAAAAAACTTAATAAAACATCAAAATTTAGTTAAGTCGAGAAATTTTTAATACTTATTAATGTAATCTTTTCTAATCGGAATATTTTTTTTTTCTACTTATATATACACATATACGATAAGTGTAGAAAAAAGAGACACTTCGATTAATATAAATTTGCTTTACCATTTAAGCCTAAAGTATGATATTAGGAAATTTAATATCGCGTCAGATTTTTTCATTGGTAAAAAATATACGAATGCAATACCTATTTTACGAAAATATATTAATAAATAAAGAAACGAAGAGGTTTTAAATAACAAATTTCTTCAAAATTAATTTTGTGGTTCTGAAAAGAACCGTTTTTTTGTTGTTTTTTTTTTATTACTGTCGTTAGAGATCTTGATGGTAAAATTTAACCTCCAAAGCCGTACAATGTCCGTCCTTGACGTTTTAAGGCATAAACGACGTCCATTGCGGTTACAGTTTTTCTTTTAGCATGTTCGGTGTATGTTACAGCATCTCTGATAACATTTTCTAAGAATACTTTTAAAACGCCACGGGTTTCTTCGTAAATCAAACCAGAAATACGTTTGACACCACCTCGTCTGGCCAATCTTCTAATGGCAGGTTTGGTAATACCTTGGATATTATCACGGAGAACTTTACGATGACGTTTTGCGCCACCTTTTCCTAATCCTTTTCCACCTTTACCTCTTCCAGTCATTTTGATACGTTTAATTAAACAAAGTGATACTAGTTTACCAAATCGAGATCTAGAGACAACTGAAACTTGCCTTCATCGGGCACCGGTTTTGTTAACATTTTAAGCTCCTCCCCTTTCGAAAGGAATTGACCAATACAGTAACGTTTGATCAGTATAAATACTTTTTTTGATGCCGATTTTCTTTTATTCATTCGTTCAGTATACGTTAATCTGTTCGTATTTTTAAATTGTGTATAGTATCATACAAAAAAAAAAATGGCTCGTACAAAGCAAACAGCTCGTAAGTCCACCGGTGGTAAAGCACCAAGGAAACAATTGGCTACCAAAGCTGCACGTAAAAGTGCACCAGCTACTGGAGGAGTTAAAAAACCTCATCGTTACAGGCCAGGAACTGTCGCTCTTCGAGAAATTCGTCGTTACCAGAAAAGTACCGAACTTTTAATCAGAAAATTACCTTTTCAACGATTAGTTCGTGAAATAGCTCAAGATTTTAAAACTGATCTTCGATTCCAAAGTTCAGCGGTAATGGCCCTACAAGAAGCAAGTGAAGCATATTTGGTTGGTTTATTCGAAGATACCAATCTTTGTGCCATCCACGCCAAACGTGTTACCATAATGCCCAAAGATATTCAGTTGGCTAGACGGATCCGAGGTGAACGTGCTTAATTTGTTTTTTTTTCTTGTAAACAATTTGTGCACGTCTCAAATAAAAAAAAAACGGTTCTTTTCAGAACCACAATTTGATTAGAAGAAGAAATTTTGTTGTTAACTCAATTAAATCTAATATTTTGTTACGTTAAATTTCACGTTTTGGTTCTTTCATAAGTATTGGAAAGAAGTAATAAACTCTTATTCGGTACATAATGTTTGTTTTTGTTTATTTAAAAAAATAAAAAATGTAAGCAATTTCTAATCGAGAAATCAAGTAAAAAAAAATATATTTTAAAACATTCAAGTCAAAGTATCGATATTTTCATAAAAGGAAAGCGGTTTTCTACTTGTTTTACTCTATTTTCTGGTTTGATTGATTATTTCCCATATGTTATATGTATATTTATATATTTTATTATTTGTAAATAAGAAAAAAAAAACATGTATAAATAAAGCCATGACGAATTTCTTTTTTAAAAGAATTGTGGCTCTGAAAAGAGCCGTTTTTCTTTTTGTTTTTTTTTTTAAATATTATAATTATTTATTTTGAACTTGTATATTTAGTAACTGCCTTGGTTCCTTCGCTTACGGCGTGTTTGGCTAATTCACCAGGCAATAGAAGCCTTACAGCTGTTTGAATTTCTCTACTGGTAATCGTAGATCGTTTATTGTAATGGGCCAAACGAGATGCTTCTGCTGCTATACGCTCGAAAATATCATTAACGAAAGAATTCATAATAGACATAGCCTTGCTGGAAATACCGGTATCGGGATGGACTTGTTTCAACACCTTGTATATATAAATTGCGTAGCTCTCCTTCCTCCTACGTTTCTTCTTTTTATCGGTCTTAGAAATGTTCTTTTGAGCTTTGCCGGCTTTTTTGGCAGCTTTACCGCTTGTTTTAGGTGGCATGGTTGTAAATTAACTCGTCTTAACGTTGTAGCTTCGACGACGACGAAAACAATAATAGAAAAACATTTTTCAACGTGCTATTTAAGAGAAGCCAAACTCCTTTAATAAGCCCCGCCCACTTAGTTTAAAACGTATCGAGCCTTGCCATTGGTTCTACGGATTAGTATATATAACTTGCAAATCGAGTACGGAAATATCATTGATTCGTTATTCGTTGTTCGTTGCAGAGTTCTATTTTCATATATTCACAATGTCAGGACGCGGTAAAGGTGGTAAAGTGAAAGGAAAGGCAAAGTCCCGTTCGAGTCGTGCAGGTTTACAATTTCCTGTTGGTCGTATTCACCGTCTGCTTCGTAAAGGAAACTATGCCGAAAGAGTTGGAGCAGGTGCTCCGGTTTATTTGGCAGCCGTAATGGAATACTTAGCAGCAGAAGTATTGGAACTGGCAGGAAATGCTGCAAGAGATAACAAAAAAACCCGTATTATCCCAAGGCATCTTCAGCTGGCTATAAGAAACGACGAAGAATTAAATAAACTTCTTTCAGGAGTTACCATCGCTCAAGGAGGTGTATTACCAAATATTCAAGCAGTATTGTTACCCAAGAAAACCGACAACAAAACAAAATAAATAATATTTTTTATTATTAACTTGTCCAAAATCGGTCCTTTTCAGGACCACAATATTTTTAACAAAATTAATTCGTTATTCCAAATTTTAACCAATCGATATAAATATTTCTATAAAACTAATTTTTAATTATCAATATTTTAACAAAAGAGACCTATTCTTTTTAAACTAAAGTTTCTTTCCAACACCCTGTTATTTTCACCCATTTCTTGTGTGTGTGTTTTTTTTTTACATTAAAAATTGAAGTTTAACATAAAAATTTGTTTTGCTTATTTCAGTATCAATTTCGCACGTAACTTCCGTAAACGAT
The DNA here is from genome assembly GCA_034092305.1 of Diaprepes abbreviatus. Classification (NCBI taxonomy): domain Eukaryota; kingdom Metazoa; phylum Arthropoda; class Insecta; order Coleoptera; family Curculionidae; genus Diaprepes; species Diaprepes abbreviatus. The sequence goes on from JASJET010000040.1 coordinate 2,652,754, forward strand.
TAAACAGATTTTATCCGGATAAAAATTGCTAGGATTTAGGTATAAAACTTAATAAAACATCTAAATTAAGTTACGTCGAGAAATTTTTAATACTTATTAATGTAATCTTTTCTAATCGGAATATTTTTCTTTCATTTATACAGGGTGTCCAAGATAAGGATCCTAACCATGGGGATCTCGGAAACAGTTGGAGATACGAGGTCGGTTAAATTAGAGAAAAGTTGCGCAATTTAGTACTAAATTAAACGCAATTTAAATATTTTAAAAATTCAAAATACTTCCGGAGATTTCCGGAAAAAAACGAATTTTGGCAAAATCGTTTTTAATTTTTGTAGGCTTTATTTAAAGAGATATCAAAAAATAAAAGGTAGATTCTTCTTGCCACTTTTTATTTTTTATAATTTGGTCTAAACAAAATTTAAATCCGACGTTTCGTTTCTGAGATACCATCATGAACTTTCATTTTTTATATGGAACAAAAAAAAGTATCCCATGTATTTGATAGCATTTTTTATTACAAATTCAACGGTGTATCACACTTGCATATCAAGTGTGTAGTTCATTGGCTTTTATAAAACTGATATACCTTTCTCTCTCGCTCTCATGGAGCTCTTATGGAAAGTACTTGAACTACGTATTCGATATGCAAGGGTGATACATCGTTGAATTTGTAATAAAAAATGCTATCAAATACATGGGATACTTTTTTTTGTTCCATATAAAAAATGAAAGTTCATGATGGTATCTCAGAAACGAAACGTCGGATTTAAATTTTGTTTAGACCATATTATAAAAAATAAAAAGTGGCAATGAGAATCTACCTTTTATTTTCTGATATCTCTTTAAATAAAGCCTGCAAAAATTAAAAACGATTTTGCCAAATTTCGTTTTTTTCCGGAAATCTCCGGAAGTGTTTGAAATTTTTAAATTTTTTTAACTGCGTTTAATTAAGCACTAAATTGCGCAACTTTTCTCTAATTTAACCGACCTCGTATCTCCAACCGTTTCCGAGATCCCCATGCTTAGGATCCTTATCTTGGACACCCTGTATATACATATTATTACCCAAGAAAACCGGCAACAAAATAAAAAATATTTTTTTTTATTTACTTGTCCAAAATCGGTCCTTTTCAGGACCACAATATTCTAACAAATAATTCGTTATTCCAAATTTTAACCAATCGATATAATTATTTCTATTAAACTAATATTTAATTATCAATATTTTAACAAAAGAGACCTATTCTTTTTAAATTAAAGTTTCTTTCCGACAACCTCTAATTTTCAACCATTTCTTGTGTGTTTGTTTACATCAAAAATTAAAGTTTAACATAAAAATTTGTTTTGCTTATTTCAGTATCAATTTCGCACGTAACTTCCGTAAACGACTAAACAGATTATATCCGGATAAAAGCGAGTCTTTAATTACTTTTTACCGTAACTGAAAGTCGCGTATTTTCGATATTGTTTATTTAATTTATTATACATTTATTTTTGATTAAGTTTTAAAATTGTTTTAATGTGTTTATTTTTCTGTCTGTCTGTTTCTTTGTTTACACATTATTAACAAGTTGTCGGGATATTTTATTCCGTCTTTTAATTTGACATTAGTAATGGTTAGTTTTGGTCAGGGGCGGATCCAGTCTCTTTCTTTGGTGGTGATGAGGGGGGTGGCCCGGTGGTATCAAAAAAGGACAGTAAGGCAAATGAAAGCAAGTTGTCGACGGAGAGGGGTGGAAGCCAGCAGCATGCACATGTTGTCGATCGGGGGTGTTTCACCCCGGGTTTTTCACCCCGCGAAAAAAAAATTGTTTGATCGGAAATCAATGTAAATATAAAGGAAGAAAATAAAAATTACTAGAAAAAATATGGTTGTTGTATTTTTCATACAAGACCTTAATAACGAAAAAAAATTCCATCAAAACAAAGGAATTGTTAATGGTTGAATATATTCAAAACCAAAGAGAAAACTGTTTGGCGGATAGTTGAGACTAGATATAAATACAGTTTATTCTAGTTCAGGTTAGTTGAGGTTAGTTCAGATTGTTGGTTAAATCAATTTTGTCGAACGGGGGGAGAAAAAATTTTTTGGTCGACCGGGGGGAGAAAAATTTTTTGGTTGACCGGGGGGAGAAAAATGTTTTGGTCGACCGGGGGGAGAAAAATTTTTTGGTCGACCGGGGGGGAGAAAAAAATTTTTGGTCGACCGGGGGGGGGGAGAAAAAATTTTTTGGTCGACCGGGGGGG
>JASJET010000040.1:2660000-2675000 GCA_034092305.1 Diaprepes abbreviatus
GCGGGTCCGTACGTGACGACAAAAGCCGTACGTACGGGCTCCACCGCGAGCCGTAGACCGACACTCAACGGATCGCGACGTCCTACCAGGAGAAAAGTGCACGCGTTCGCTATCGGATCGAAAAACAGAAGGTGCGGAAAACGCGAACGTTTTCCGTCACACGACCATCTCACGCCAACGGCGAAACGCGAATGAATTTCTCCCTTCGACCTTTCGGGTTTCTCAGGTTTACCCCTAAACGGTTTCACGTACTCTTGAACTCTCTCTTCAAAGTGCTTTTCAACTTTCCCTCACGGTACTTGTTCGCTATCGGTCTCGTGGTCATATTTAGCCTTAGATGGAGTTTACCACCCACTTAGGGCTGCACTCTCAAGCAACCCGACTCTGAGGAGAGATCCTCCCGCGATCAGCAGCGGTCACTACGGGCCTGGCACCCTCTATGGGCTGTGGCCCCGTTCAAGAAGGACTTGGACGCACCGCATGACCTCGGGATATTGGACCCTCCCTAACACCACATTTCCCGGCGCCCGATATCGGCCGCGGGATTCGGTGCTGGGCTCTTCCCTGTTCGCTCGCAGCTACTGAGGGAATCCTAGTTAGTTTCTTTTCCTCCGCTTAGTAATATGCTTAAATTCAGCGGGTAGTCTCACCTGCTCTGAGGTCGATAAATCGAAATGTTTTGTTTCGAGAAAAGAGCGTTTATCGTCGTCGTATTTTTCAAAAATGAGATGCGATTTTATTATCAAGACCGTTTCACGCTCTCTCGGCGAGAGAGAGAGAGAAAATAAGCGATCAGACGTCATTTTCCGTTCTTTTTCAATCGAAAATATCGGACACGACGATCGCTTTAACAGTACATGATTTCGCACCGCATAATATACGTCGTCGACGCTCATTTTGCCTAAAAAACTTACGAATAAATTCGTCAGTTTATTCGGCTGCTTTCGCATTTTAAGATGTCGCATTTATCGTCGTCGTCGTCGTTTTGATATTATCGCAACAACGACAACAACAACGTGCGTATAACATCCATCTCGCTCTGACGTTTTCTCCATACGGAAAAAACCGAGCAGTCTTTGAAATAGATACGACCCTCAGCCAGGAGTGGTCCGGGAACAGAATCCGAGGACCGCAATGTGCGTTCGAAATGTCGATGTTCATGTGTCCTGCAGTTCACAAGTTGACGCGCAATTAGCTGCGTTCTTCATCGACCCACGAGCCAAGTGATCCACCGTTTAGGGTAATCTTTTTTAAACTTTAGTTTAACGTGCCGCCGTCTTGTCTCGAAAAGAGGCGACGGCTGCGCTAACGTCAACAATTCGGTAAAGTGGCAAGTGTTTGTCTTAAAAGCGCTATGTTCCGTTTAAACTAGTCACAATGCGAACGATAAACGAACCTTCAACGTATTTCAAACGGTAGGTGTACGTTCGTTCGACATGGCCGGTTAAGCGCCTTTATCGATAAAAAAATAAAACGGTTTTCGAAGAGGACGTTATCATAGGGGCCCATCTTCTTTTTTAGGTAAAAAGAAGAAACTCCAAGAACGTCTACTTCGAAACGGCGGGCGAATATCATTAAAAAACCATCGAGAAACGAAAATTTTTTTGTTAAATTTTACGTTCTCTTAAGATACTACCCATCGAGAAAATTAAAGCGCCTCGTTCTATATTAAAGTGGCAATTAAGTTTCCTCGTTAATGGATGTAATCTTAGGTACCCGCTATGATCGTTTACCACATTTCTTCTTTTTTTCGTCGTCGTGTATAACTTACACACGATAACGAATATAAAAAAAAGAACAGGCCGATCCGTTCGAAGCGCCGCGGATGAACCACAGCTACTCTTACGAAAACCGTTGTTTTGTTTTACGGCCATGATGGCTTACACACACACTTCGATTAAGCAAGAAGCAATCGACGGTATACCATCACGATGCGTTGTTTCAATAAATGACGACGACGACGTCGTCGACTAATTCATTTCATATATACACGCAAATCGCTTTTTTTAAGTACGAATCGTCGAGACGATTGAATCGTGCACGAACGTGTCGCGTGATACTACCTCTATCCGTTTAAAAAAGTTACCAAATATAACTTTTTTTTTTTAACGTAAAAGGAGCATCATTTAGCGTCACGTAATAGCAACGAATATCATATATCGGTCAACGAAATATCGTTAAGCAATTATTTTAACGTGTTTTTATTATAAGAAATATTTAGTCGTTACGTTTATCGATCGTCGAAAAATTAAAGAAACAGCTTAGTTCAAAAGAAAATAGACAGACGTGTTCTTTTTTAACAACACACTGTAATGATCCTTCCGCAGGTTCACCTACGGAAACCTTGTTACGACTTTTACTTCCTCTAAATGATCAAGTTTGGTCATCTTCCCGGACACATCGACGACGCCGAAACGCCATCGCGCATCGGTCCGAAGACCTCACTAAATCATTCAATCGGTAGTAGCGACGGGCGGTGTGTACAAAGGGCAGGGACGTAATCAACGCGAGCTTATGACTCGCGCTTACTGGGAATTCCTCGTTCATGGGGAACAATTGCAAGCCCCAATCCCTAGCACGAAGGAGGTTCAGCGGGTTACCCGGGCCACTCGGCCAGGGAGGACACGCTGATTCCTTCAGTGTAGCGCGCGTGCGGCCCAGAACATCTAAGGGCATCACAGACCTGTTATTGCTCAATCTCGTGCGGCTAGAAGCCGCCTGTCCCTCTAAGAAGATTATGTTGTACGTCGACAGTAAAAACCGCGCACGGAAACCGACGGCAGTATAATGAACGTAACGACACGACGACGCAACTTAACCGATCCGCGAAGACCGGAAAGAGCGCCGCGCACGCACGCCACACACCGCGTCGGCCGGCGGGCCTTTAAGATGTCAAAATTTTACGCCTAGTTAGCAGGCTAGAGTCTCGTTCGTTATCGGAATTAACCAGACAAATCGCTCCACCAACTAAGAACGGCCATGCACCACCACCCACCGAATCAAGAAAGAGCTCTCAATCTGTCAATCCTTCCGGTGTCCGGGCCTGGTGAGGTTTCCCGTGTTGAGTCAAATTAAGCCGCAGGCTCCACTCCTGGTGGTGCCCTTCCGTCAATTCCTTTAAGTTTCAGCTTTGCAACCATACTTCCCCCGGAACCCAAAAGCTTTGGTTTCCCGCGGGAGCTGCCCGTCGAGTCATCGGAGGAACGTCGACGGATCGCTAGCTGGCATCGTTTATGGTTAGAACTAGGGCGGTATCTGATCGCCTTCGAACCTCTAACTTTCGTTCTTGATCAATGAAAGCGTTTTTGGCAAATGCTTTCGCTTCTGTCCGTCTTGCGACGATCCAAGAATTTCACCTCTAACGTCGCAATACGAATGCCCCCATCCGTTCCTATTAATCATTACCTCGGGGTTCCGAAAACCAACAAAATAGAACCGAGGTCCTATTCCATTATTCCATGCACACAGTATTCAGGCGAAGTTTTAGCCTGCTTTAAGCACTCTAATTTGTTCAAAGTAAACGTGCCGGCCCACCTCGACACTCAATGAAGAGCACCGCGGCAGGATTGTATTGGGCCGCCTTCCCTTGCGAAAAGGCTAAACCCACCGGCAGGACGTCTCGCGACTCGCCAGTTAACACCGCGGACGATGAACCGGCGGCGCGAGACACAAATTCGACTACGAGCTTTTTAACCGCAACAACTTTAATATACGCTATTGGAGCTGGAATTACCGCGGCTGCTGGCACCAGACTTGCCCTCCAATTGATCCTCGTTAAAGGGTTTAGAGTGTACTCATTCCGATTACGGGGCCTCGGATGAGTCCCGTATCGTTATTTTTCGTCACTACCTCCCCGTGCCGGGAGTGGGTAATTTGCGCGCCTGCTGCCTTCCTTGGATGTGGTAGCCGTTTCTCAGGCTCCCTCTCCGGAATCGAACCCTGATTCCCCGTTACCCGTTACAACCATGGTAGGCGCAGAACCTACCATCGACAGTTGATAAGGCAGACATTTGAAAGATGCGTCGCCGGTGCTAGACCGTGCGATCAGCGTAAAGTTATTCAGAGTCACCAAGTTGTACGATGACGAGCGCAAACCCGCCACCGATTGGTTTTGATCTAATAAAAGCACTCCTTCCGTCTCCGGTCGGAGCTCTGTTTGCATGTATTAGCTCTAGAATTACCACAGTTATCCAAGTAATTGTGGGTACGATCTAAGGAACCATAACTGATTTAATGAGCCTTTCGCGGTTTCACCTTAATTTGGCTTGTACTGAGACATGCATGGCTTAATCTTTGAGACAAGCATATGACTACTGGCAGGATCAACCAGGGAGCTGTTCTTTATGTTAAACGTGTTTGTTCGTTTGCCGCGCGTCTAATAATATATATTTACGTGTATTTCAAAAACTTCGTCGTGTTTTAATACACACACAACAAGCTTGTTGTAACATACAACACACATAAAAATATTAGAACAACAGCAATACGCACACAGTCAACAAACAGTCTCCGAAATAAAATAATTTATATTTATATCGGAAACAGACACAACTACGTGTTTTAACGTGCGCGATAATTGCATCGAGATTTCGGAAAAACCGATCAAGATGCCACGCTCAGTAAAAAACTCGTTAATCGTATGTCTGTACATACACGATAAAAATAAAGTGCACGCGTGTTTTGTTAATAAGAAAGAAATCGGTCTATGTTTTTCGTTACATCGACACTATTTCATATCTTTATATACACACACATACACAAAAATAATCGGTACGACTCTGTAAGCGATTTTTTTTCTGATGTACAACAACAGATAAAATCATAGCATACATAAAACGTCGACCGGATGAAAAACTTCGAACATTCTCTCGACCCTTCGCTAGTTTGAAAGCGACACGGGATTCCCGAAAGAGCGTTCCGTTTAACAATATTCTCGCTCGGAATGCAGAGAGTTAATCGCAAATTTAAGACATATTTTTAGAAATATGTACATTTAGTTAACTGCATTTGAACCGTGATACGTAAAACGTTCACCGAGTCCGCAGTCTCGCTGTGGAAAACTGCCGTCGTCGCCGTTTGTCTTACACCGAATTATTTCTCTTTTTCAACAACCGATAAAAATGATTAAGACAGTGTAAAATTTCAGGCGATGCACACAGAAACAACACAGTAACATCGCTACTACAAATAGTCTTAAAAATTAAATTAAGAACAATATCGGTAGCGATGAGCGTGTCGTATTAGTGTATCAAACCATGAAAGTCACAGTCAGAAAATCAGTCGTTGTTTTCAAAGAAACATAGGTGATTCTCTTCGAATAACAGACATAGAACGACGACGACGACAAGAGTGTAAGGAGACCCTGTTGTCGGCTTAATCTGCCCGGCAACCGTCTCTCTACATATAAGCGCACCGGACCAGCGTTGACGTTTCGCCAAACATCCACGAACTATGTGATTAAAATTTTTAGTTTTAATCTGATAAAATTTAAAATTTAAGGAGATTTAAAAACAGTTTGTTATAATATTTCGAAAAATACATGTAAAAATAGAAATATTAAAAAATTTATGTATTTAAAAAATGTATGGGTATATACAGATAAAAAGTATGGGTAACTTAAGAAATGGCAAATAATGGAAAAAAAGTATGGGTAACAGCAGCGATATTGCTTGTTTGTTTGAAATCAAAAAATAAAAAAAGTAATAGGTACACAGGTCTATACTGCCTGTTAAACAATCAAAGGAAATAGGTACGTATCTAAAGTAGAAAAAAAAAAGTAAGGGTAACTGGAAAAAAATATAGTTATAGAAAAACAGTATAGGTAACAGCAGCAATATTGTCTATTGGGAATGAAAAAACACAAAAGGTTTTAGCAGGTGAGACACGGGTATGTACAAAAAAAAAGTAAGGGTAGCTCGAAAAAACTGTAATTATAAAAAAACAGTATGGGTAACAGTAGCAATATTGCCAGTTGGGAATCGAATCAAAAAACAAAAAAGGTAAAACAGGCAATAGAAAAAAATGTAAGGGCAATTGTTGCTGTTACCCATACTTTTTTTTTCTAGTTACCCTTACTTTTTTTTCTAGTTACCCTTACTTTTTTTTTCTAGTTACCCTTACTTTTTTTTTCTAGTTACCCTTACTTTTTTTCCTAGTTACCCATACTTTTTTTCTAGTTACCCATACTTTTTTTCTAGTTACCCTTACTTTTTTTCTAGTTACCCTTACTTTTTATCTAGTTACCCTTACTTTTTTTCTAGTTACCATTACTTTTTTTGTAGTTACCATTACTTTTTTTCTAGTTACCCTTACTTTTTTTCTAGTTACCCTTACATTTTTTTCTCTTATATACCCGTTAACTTTTATTCTAACTTTGCTTTTGCGTTTTTTGATTCCCAACAGGCAATATTGCTGCTGTTACCCATACTGTTTTTCCATAAAGTGTTTTCGAGTTACCCATACTTTTTTTCCTACTTTAGACCCGTGTACTTACTTCATAAGATTTTTCTTGTGAACAGGCAGAGGTGAACGTGCTTAAATTAAGAATTGAAAATTAATAGGCGATCGATTACATAAAAAAACAGCGGATCTTTTCAGAACCAGAAATTTAAAATTTGAGAGTTTACAGTTCGTTGTGTAATTAAACAAATACATGTATCATAATTAAAAATTGAAAACAAATTGAGAAATTTAAAGGTGGAAACATAAGTTTAATGAACTACGAATTAAATAAATAGATCTCTTTAAATTTTTTTATTGAAAATAAAATAACTTAACCGTTGGTATTTATCAAAATAAGGGTATTTTTTGTGTATTAATTTAAAAAAAAATAATAACAAAGAAATCTCGTAATTATGACCAAAATAAAAACGAATTTCTCATAATAAAAGTTGTGGCTCTGAAAAGAACCGATTTTTTTTGTTCTACGGGGAAAGAAGATATTCCAAAATAAATTTATTTGGAACTTGTGTATTTAGTAACGGCTTTAGTTCCTTCACTAACAGCGTGTTTAGCTAATTCACCAGGCAATAGAAGTCTTACAGCGGTTTGTATTTCTCTACTGGTAATTGTAGATCTTTTGTTGTAGTGTGCCAAACGTGAAGCTTCGGCAGCGATCCGTTCAAAGATGTCATTTACGAACGAATTCATGATGGACATAGCTTTACTGGAAATTCCGGTATCAGGATGAACTTGTTTCAAAACTTTGTAAATGTAAATAGCGTAACTTTCCTTCCTTCTGCGTTTCTTCTTTTTGTCGGTTTTGGAGATATTCTTTTGAGCCTTTCCGGCTTTTTTCGCAGCTTTTCCACTTGTTTTCGGTGGCATGATCGATAATAATAACAGTAATAGTCGTAACAAGAGTCAAAACTAGAATGTAAGGCAAACTCTGCGACTGACGATATTTATCTGACCGTCAAGTCCTTTAGTAAGCCCCGCCCCTTTCTACTTTTTAGTATGACGTCTTCCGATTGGTCCAGGATATAATTTAAAAAAAGGAGTTACGCGTTTCTAAATTTTATTCTAATCCGTATCATAGCGGAGTGCAGTTGTATGATTTTTTGTTTTATAATTAAAAAAAAAATTAATTCATAATGTCGGGTCGCGGTAAAGGTGGTAAAGTTAAAGGAAAGGCAAAGTCTCGTTCTAGTCGTGCAGGATTACAATTTCCAGTCGGTCGTATTCACCGTTTACTGCGAAAAGGTAACTATGCTGAAAGAGTAGGAGCTGGCGCACCTGTATATCTTGCTGCCGTTATGGAATATTTAGCGGCCGAAGTTTTGGAGTTGGCCGGTAATGCCGCAAGAGATAATAAAAAAACTCGTATCATCCCCAGACATCTTCAATTGGCCATTAGAAATGACGAAGAATTAAATAAACTTCTTTCTGGAGTAACCATCGCTCAAGGAGGTGTATTACCCAATATACAGGCCGTTCTGTTGCCCAAGAAGACGGATAACAAAACGAAATAAATATTTGTTAAAACAATATTTTTTTTTCATGTACAAATCGGTCCTTTTTAGGACCACAACAATTTTACTTAAAGGAAAATTCGTATCGTTTTAAATTAAAGAAAAAAAAATGAATGAATGAATGGAAACTTTTTCTTAACCATTATAAAACGATTTGTAGTATAACAAATCGAGAATGAATTTTTTACGTTTTTTGTGTTATTATTATTTAAGTTGTCAAAATTTCTAATTTAAAATTTTAAAAAAAAAAAAACCAGACAAACTAAAAATGATCGACAACCGTGTAGAATTTATTATTAGAAATCCGGATAAAATAAAAAGCGACCAAAATTTGAAGGAAAAAAAAAACGATACTTGACTCTTTTACTTATTATTAAATATTAAAATTCGAAGATTAGATGAAGCAACGAATTTATCTTTTTTAAAAATGTTGTGGTTCTGAAAAGAACCGATTTTTATATAATCCGTGTGAACACGTATTCAACGTCGTCGTCGAGTAGTATTTTTCTTTTATTTGATCAAAAAAGAAAAATGTAATTTACTTCTTCTTTTTTGGAGAAGCAGTTTTCTTGGCTTTTGATGCGGCTGGTGATTTTGCCGTTTTCGGTTTAGGTGCCTTGGGTTTTTTCGTCGGGCCAGCTTTATTGGATTTTTTGGCTTTCGAAGGAGATTTGGTTTTAGCTGTAGCGGTCGCCGTACTAGCCGCAGTACTTCCGGATAATTTCGAGGTTTTCTTTTCGCCACTGGTCGTTGCTTTTTTTACCGATTTCTTTTCGGCAGCAGTACTAGTTGTTGTCTTTTTGGCTTTAGGGCTGGTTTTTTTAGCGGCTTTAGGTTTATCACTCGATGTTGACTTTTTGGCTGGAGATTTTTTCGTTTTAACAGAGGCGGCGGTCGTCTTTTTCTTGTCCGAGGAGGACTGTTTTGCAGAACTTGAACCACCGGATGCTGCCAGCTTGAATGAACCCGAAGCTCCTTTTCCTTTGGTCTGTACCAAAGTTCCAGAAACGACGGCCGATTTTAGATATTTCTTAATAAACGGGGCAACTTTTTCAGCATCTACTTTGTAGTTGGCGGCGATATATTTCTTAATAGCTTGTAACGATGAACCACCTCTTTCTTTAAGTCCTTTGATGGCGTTATTAACCATTTCGGACGTAGGAGGATGCGTTGGCTTCGCTCGTGGATTTTTGGTTTTCTTTTCTTTTTTCGCCGATGCCGCAGCCGTCGGAGATTGAGTTTGAGGAGCATTGGCGGTAACGGGAACAGCTTCTGTATCTGCCATTATTTTTGATTTCTTGTTAACGTCGTCGATTATTCAAAACACACTGGAAAATTGTCGAGAAACTTATTTTCACTTTAGGTACTTCTTCTCTGATGCACTGCTAGAGATAGAATGAATTTCGCACCCGCTCGCCCGCTCTAGTATAGACGTACGGACGAACGGAGGACTGAACGTTAAGCTCACCGCGCTGTACTTGGCCCGGCTCGGTTTATACCTTTTACAAGCAAGTCTACGTCTAGTTTTTCGGTATTTTTAAAAATTAATCGACAAAATTAACGAATTTTGAAAGTTATTAAATGTCGTCAGTACTATAAATATTATATTACATATAAAAAATCGACGATATAATGATCGCTACCGGTGTTTAAACGGAGTCAAAGACAAGTGTTACGGAATTTCAAGCGAAACATTTTTGTTTACAACCCTCGATTTTTAAAAACTAATGATTATTTTGACTTGGTTTTTTTTATGTTATAACTTTATTATATCCTTTATCAGATTTTAACTTAGAAAATATCGTATCATTTTGATTTGTCCGAGAAAAAATGCATTTATTATGACGTGTCACAACAACTTACTTTACGGAATAGGTGAAAAATTTTGCTTCATCAAACGACAAAGAGTCTAATAAAACGTAAATTTCGATAAAATATAAGCAATAATATTTAAACTTTTTGAAAAGTTAAATGACGTTGTTAAAGACATTTTCTCCCTTTTAATTTAAATATTTTTTTGTAGAGGAAAACATTACCGTCAATTTTTAAATAAGAACATTTGAAATAGACCCTATTCGACTTTAAATTTTAAAATAAAAACAACGATACGTACGATATCTAAAAATGTAAAGATTTTATGTACAATTTTGAAAGATTACCATTTATATTTCCATACGGTATGGTAAATAAAAATAAATGTTTAATCTCGTCTACGACGATATAATGACTGACAGACTGACTGACCATATAATAAATTTTAGAGCTTTACAATATAAATTTTAACATTCTCGAAAATTAAAATATCGTAGAATTTTGGAATAGTAATACGTCTATTTAATACAAAAACAAAAATCTAATAATTATAAAAAATGCCAAGATTTAGGTATAAAAAAACTTAATAAAACATCAAAATTTAGTTAAGTCGAGAAATTTTTAATACTTATTAATGTAATCTTTTCTAATCGGAATATTTTTTTTTTCTACTTATATATACACATATACGATAAGTGTAGAAAAAAGAGACACTTCGATTAATATAAATTTGCTTTACCATTTAAGCCTAAAGTATGATATTAGGAAATTTAATATCGCGTCAGATTTTTTCATTGGTAAAAAATATACGAATGCAATACCTATTTTACGAAAATATATTAATAAATAAAGAAACGAAGAGGTTTTAAATAACAAATTTCTTCAAAATTAATTTTGTGGTTCTGAAAAGAACCGTTTTTTTGTTGTTTTTTTTTTATTACTGTCGTTAGAGATCTTGATGGTAAAATTTAACCTCCAAAGCCGTACAATGTCCGTCCTTGACGTTTTAAGGCATAAACGACGTCCATTGCGGTTACAGTTTTTCTTTTAGCATGTTCGGTGTATGTTACAGCATCTCTGATAACATTTTCTAAGAATACTTTTAAAACGCCACGGGTTTCTTCGTAAATCAAACCAGAAATACGTTTGACACCACCTCGTCTGGCCAATCTTCTAATGGCAGGTTTGGTAATACCTTGGATATTATCACGGAGAACTTTACGATGACGTTTTGCGCCACCTTTTCCTAATCCTTTTCCACCTTTACCTCTTCCAGTCATTTTGATACGTTTAATTAAACAAAGTGATACTAGTTTACCAAATCGAGATCTAGAGACAACTGAAACTTGCCTTCATCGGGCACCGGTTTTGTTAACATTTTAAGCTCCTCCCCTTTCGAAAGGAATTGACCAATACAGTAACGTTTGATCAGTATAAATACTTTTTTTGATGCCGATTTTCTTTTATTCATTCGTTCAGTATACGTTAATCTGTTCGTATTTTTAAATTGTGTATAGTATCATACAAAAAAAAAAATGGCTCGTACAAAGCAAACAGCTCGTAAGTCCACCGGTGGTAAAGCACCAAGGAAACAATTGGCTACCAAAGCTGCACGTAAAAGTGCACCAGCTACTGGAGGAGTTAAAAAACCTCATCGTTACAGGCCAGGAACTGTCGCTCTTCGAGAAATTCGTCGTTACCAGAAAAGTACCGAACTTTTAATCAGAAAATTACCTTTTCAACGATTAGTTCGTGAAATAGCTCAAGATTTTAAAACTGATCTTCGATTCCAAAGTTCAGCGGTAATGGCCCTACAAGAAGCAAGTGAAGCATATTTGGTTGGTTTATTCGAAGATACCAATCTTTGTGCCATCCACGCCAAACGTGTTACCATAATGCCCAAAGATATTCAGTTGGCTAGACGGATCCGAGGTGAACGTGCTTAATTTGTTTTTTTTTCTTGTAAACAATTTGTGCACGTCTCAAATAAAAAAAAAACGGTTCTTTTCAGAACCACAATTTGATTAGAAGAAGAAATTTTGTTGTTAACTCAATTAAATCTAATATTTTGTTACGTTAAATTTCACGTTTTGGTTCTTTCATAAGTATTGGAAAGAAGTAATAAACTCTTATTCGGTACATAATGTTTGTTTTTGTTTATTTAAAAAAATAAAAAATGTAAGCAATTTCTAATCGAGAAATCAAGTAAAAAAAAATATATTTTAAAACATTCAAGTCAAAGTATCGATATTTTCATAAAAGGAAAGCGGTTTTCTACTTGTTTTACTCTATTTTCTGGTTTGATTGATTATTTCCCATATGTTATATGTATATTTATATATTTTATTATTTGTAAATAAGAAAAAAAAAACATGTATAAATAAAGCCATGACGAATTTCTTTTTTAAAAGAATTGTGGCTCTGAAAAGAGCCGTTTTTCTTTTTGTTTTTTTTTTTAAATATTATAATTATTTATTTTGAACTTGTATATTTAGTAACTGCCTTGGTTCCTTCGCTTACGGCGTGTTTGGCTAATTCACCAGGCAATAGAAGCCTTACAGCTGTTTGAATTTCTCTACTGGTAATCGTAGATCGTTTATTGTAATGGGCCAAACGAGATGCTTCTGCTGCTATACGCTCGAAAATATCATTAACGAAAGAATTCATAATAGACATAGCCTTGCTGGAAATACCGGTATCGGGATGGACTTGTTTCAACACCTTGTATATATAAATTGCGTAGCTCTCCTTCCTCCTACGTTTCTTCTTTTTATCGGTCTTAGAAATGTTCTTTTGAGCTTTGCCGGCTTTTTTGGCAGCTTTACCGCTTGTTTTAGGTGGCATGGTTGTAAATTAACTCGTCTTAACGTTGTAGCTTCGACGACGACGAAAACAATAATAGAAAAACATTTTTCAACGTGCTATTTAAGAGAAGCCAAACTCCTTTAATAAGCCCCGCCCACTTAGTTTAAAACGTATCGAGCCTTGCCATTGGTTCTACGGATTAGTATATATAACTTGCAAATCGAGTACGGAAATATCATTGATTCGTTATTCGTTGTTCGTTGCAGAGTTCTATTTTCATATATTCACAATGTCAGGACGCGGTAAAGGTGGTAAAGTGAAAGGAAAGGCAAAGTCCCGTTCGAGTCGTGCAGGTTTACAATTTCCTGTTGGTCGTATTCACCGTCTGCTTCGTAAAGGAAACTATGCCGAAAGAGTTGGAGCAGGTGCTCCGGTTTATTTGGCAGCCGTAATGGAATACTTAGCAGCAGAAGTATTGGAACTGGCAGGAAATGCTGCAAGAGATAACAAAAAAACCCGTATTATCCCAAGGCATCTTCAGCTGGCTATAAGAAACGACGAAGAATTAAATAAACTTCTTTCAGGAGTTACCATCGCTCAAGGAGGTGTATTACCAAATATTCAAGCAGTATTGTTACCCAAGAAAACCGACAACAAAACAAAATAAATAATATTTTTTATTATTAACTTGTCCAAAATCGGTCCTTTTCAGGACCACAATATTTTTAACAAAATTAATTCGTTATTCCAAATTTTAACCAATCGATATAAATATTTCTATAAAACTAATTTTTAATTATCAATATTTTAACAAAAGAGACCTATTCTTTTTAAACTAAAGTTTCTTTCCAACACCCTGTTATTTTCACCCATTTCTTGTGTGTGTGTTTTTTTTTTACATTAAAAATTGAAGTTTAACATAAAAATTTGTTTTGCTTATTTCAGTATCAATTTCGCACGTAACTTCCGTAAACGATTAAACAGATTTTATCCGGATAAAAATTGCTAGGATTTAGGTATAAAACTTAATAAAACATCTAAATTAAGTTACGTCGAGAAATTTTTAATACTTATTAATGTAATCTTTTCTAATCGGAATATTTTTCTTTCATTTATACAGGGTGTCCAAGATAAGGATCCTAACCATGGGGATCTCGGAAACAGTTGGAGATACGAGGTCGGTTAAATTAGAGAAAAGTTGCGCAATTTAGTACTAAATTAAACGCAATTTAAATATTTTAAAAATTCAAAATACTTCCGGAGATTTCCGGAAAAAAACGAATTTTGGCAAAATCGTTTTTAATTTTTGTAGGCTTTATTTAAAGAGATATCAAAAAATAAAAGGTAGATTCTTCTTGCCACTTTTTATTTTTTATAATTTGGTCTAAACAAAATTTAAATCCGACGTTTCGTTTCTGAGATACCATCATGAACTTTCATTTTTTATATGGAACAAAAAAAAGTATCCCATGTATTTGATAGCATTTTTTATTACAAATTCAACGGTGTATCACACTTGCATATCAAGTGTGTAGTTCATTGGCTTTTATAAAACTGATATACCTTTCTCTCTCGCTCTCATGGAGCTCTTATGGAAAGTACTTGAACTACGTATTCGATATGCAAGGGTGATACATCGTTGAATTTGTAATAAAAAATGCTATCAAATACATGGGATACTTTTTTTTGTTCCATATAAAAAATGAAAGTTCATGATGGTATCTCAGAAACGAAACGTCGGATTTAAATTTTGTTTAGACCATATTATAAAAAATAAAAAGTGGCAATGAGAATCTACCTTTTATTTTCTGATATCTCTTTAAATAAAGCCTGCAAAAATTAAAAACGATTTTGCCAAATTTCGTTTTTTTCCGGAAATCTCCGGAAGTGTTTGAAATTTTTAAATTTTTTTAACTGCGTTTAATTAAGCACTAAATTGCGCAACTTTTCTCTAATTTAACCGACCTCGTATCTCCAACCGTTTCCGAGATCCCCATGCTTAGGATCCTTATCTTGGACACCCTGTATATACATATTATTACCCAAGAAAACCGGCAACAAAATAAAAAATATTTTTTTTTTATTTACTTGTCCAAAATCGGTCCTTTTCAGGACCACAATATTCTAACAAATAATTCGTTATTCCAAATTTTAACCAATCGATATAATTATTTCTATTAAACTAATATTTAATTATCAATATTTTAACAAAAGAGACCTATTCTTTTTAAATTAAAGTTTCTTTCCGACAACCTCTAATTTTCAACCATTTCTTGTGTGTTTGTTTACATCAAAAATTAAAGTTTAACATAAAAATTTGTTTTGCTTATTTCAGTATCAATTTCGCACGTAACTTCCGTAAACGACTAAACAGATTATATCCGGATAAAAGCGAGTCTTTAATTACTTTTTA
>JASJET010000041.1:0-65000 GCA_034092305.1 Diaprepes abbreviatus
TTATAATTTACTTTATTGACAGAGCGTTTTGAAATTTATTAAAACTTCTAATTATGTTCCACGTTTGACCATGTGTTCTTTCCAGCACGTTCTTAATGAATTTGTCTGCCTGTATCTTAAGTGATAAAAATATATAAATATAAGATCATAAACTTTTGTTCAAAAACTGGAACTAAAAGTTTAAGACAGGACAAGGGCTTGGGCAAAGTTACTGAATAGGAATATACGATATTCAATGAAAATATAAGTACATTGCAAGAGAAAGGTGTGGATCTAGTAAAATTATAATAAACAATAAAACAAATTAACCGCCTTTTAAAAAAAAACATTATAAAGCGGAAAATAATAAAAAAAATATGGAATTAAAATTTTTGAAATCGGTGCCAAATTATTACTTAAAACATTGTAATTACTAAAAAGAGAATGCGAACAATTGTATAACTGATTTGATTTATGATGCTTTCTTAATATAGCTTGTTTATATCTCCTGTTAGTAGTTATTTTTCAATATAGTAATAATTTGAAGCCAACTTCAAAAATTTCAGTTTCGTATAAAAATTAATATTGTTATTTTTCACTTTTTAACGCTTTTTGAGACATGGTTCAACTTTTTTACAACAAATTTATTTTTTGATTTTTCATTTTGAACTCGTCGCAATATTCATAAACTACTTGAATTAAGTAGATACTAGGGAATATTAATAGTCTACCAGGCAAATCTTAAAAGCTCGCAAAATCCTATTTTAAGCAAAGTTATATTAAATAAACCACAGTAAATTGGATAACAAAAAAATCAGACTTAGAGTTCTCCAAATACCAGTTTGGAATGAAACTGGAACAAAAGAAAAATTTGTTTGTTATAGTAGATTCGTTATCTTGAATTTTAGAAAATTTATTTTATATTCGTAATTAATCTACGTCCGCAAAAATTCTCAATACTGATTTTGAAATAACTTGAGATAAGTAAATTTTTTATTTATATTGTATCCAGCTTCTTGAGTTTGAAAAAATTAGTTTTAACTCCGTAATGTACACCATTGACACCTCCTAATTCCAATTTTAAAAGAATTTGAAAAAATATTTTTAAGGTTATAGTCAACGTGGGAAATCACAGAAAATTTTCACACCACTATGGTAAATTAAAAAACAATATATATATATATATATATATATATATATATATATATATATATATATATATATGTTTTTTTTGTGTTCCTCTTTTTTCTTTGACCAAAATTATATATTTTTTTTATTAAAGAAATTCTTTGTTATTTGACGTCGATAAACCTGGACGACTGTGTAAATCAAAATGATTTTAATAATAACGAAATTTTTGGATGTGCTGTTGGTGTTGTAATTGGTTGTTTTTTAATTTTTTAATTCTTTGATTTTAACTTTTATGTAATATGTGCATGCAAACCATGACGATCCGAGTGTTTGTTTTATATCTTAATCAATATAACTAAGAAAATAATAGAGTTCCCAACAACATTACAAGTTTGACAACGGCTGAAAACTAGGGCCGAAATGTCACTTAGCCTGTTAAGAATATTTTAATTATATATACATATATATGTATATATATATATATATATATATATATATATATATATATATATATAAATATGTAGATAAGTTTTTGTCCGTGTAATTTAAAATAAAATAGAATAAAATATTGGCGAAGCGGACGTGAAAATTTGTCAACCTACATGATTCTCGTATTAAAAAGTGCGGAGCACTCCAAAGTATGGAATAACTCCGGGTCCGACAGATGGCGACAGCGCTGTTTCGTCCTAATATGGGACTCGTCAGGCCACCGCAGTCGGTACAAACCATCATCTCGCCTTTGCATCGTATAAGCCATACTTATAATCAAAATACGGCAGATAAGACGACAAAGGCGACATCTCGATGGTCCACTTGATAATACAAGAACCATACAGATTAACAAAGTTTGTAAGTGAACCGTCATATGGTGGCGCGACGGTGAATTAAAACAGAAATATGTAAAATCGAGTACACGAAACGCGCTGCACTTTTTAATACGAGAATCATGTAGGTTGACAAATTTTCACGTCCGCTTCGCCAATATTTTATTCTATTTTATTTTAAATTACACGGACAAAAACTTATCTACATATTTATTTACTTGTTTGGCTTTGAAACACGCTAAACGATGCTCTCATGGTGGGATCGTTTGGTGCGGCACGTGGCGTTGGCTGCTTAAATAGCGGTATGCTTGCTTGCCAGTACCGAGAAATGCGACCCCTATCTTTTGGGCAGCGCGTTTCGTGTACTCGATTTTACATATTTCTGTTTTAATTCACCGTCGCGCCACCATATGACGGTTCACTTACAAACTTTGTTAATCTGTATGGTTCTTGTATTATCAAGTGGACCATCGAGATGTCGCCTTTGTCGTCTTATCTGCCGTATTTTGATTATAAGTATGGCTTATACGATGCAAAGGCGAGATGATGGTTTGTACCGACTGCGGTGGCCTGACGAGTCCCATATTAGGACGAAACAGCGCTGTCGCCATCTGTCGGACCCGGAGTTATTCCATACTTTGGAGTGCTCCGCACTTTTTAATACGAGAATCATGTAGGTTGACAAATTTTCACGTCCGCTTCGCCAATATTTTATTCTATTTTATTTTATATATATATATATATATATATATATATATATATAATATATATATATATATATATATATATATATATATATATATATTTAATCGAATCCTAACTTACACTCACGAAAACTCTCCAGTACCAATTTTGAGGGAAATCAAAAGATTCTTAATTTTTAGTTTATAATATTCTATCCACTATCAGGTGCGGATCCAAGGGGGGCAGTGAGGGCGACCGTCCCCGCCTCCCACCCCAAGAGCTTAGATTTCAGGAAAATACACCCGATTGTGCCTCTTACACTAGGAATATGTATGCTGTTGGCTTCCACCCCACCGTTGATAACTTGTTTTTTCTTGAGATCGCCTCCACAAGACCTTTGAGTTTAGGATAATAGACTCGATTCTGGCTCTTATGCTAGGAATGTGTATACTGCTGGCTTCCAACCCCCACCCCCACCCCCACTGACTTTTACACTAAAAATGGGAATGTTGCTGATGTCTCTCTCCCCCCCGTCGACAACTTGCTTTCGCTTGCCATACTGTACTTTGTGATATCACCGCCCCCCCCCCCCCCAAAGAGAGAAGCTGGATCCGCCCCTGTCTACTATATTGAATTTTTAAAAAATAACTTTAAATCCGTATTAATATCCTCAAAAACTAAAGCCCCCCATACCAGTTTTGAACAAAATCGAAAAACGCAAAATTTTAGTCCACCATATTAAATGTTTCAAAAATAATTTTAAATTTATTATGTGCTACCCTAAAAACTCCTTCATATAAGTTTTGGAGAAAATAGGTCAATACAATTTTTTCTCCATATTACATGCGCTATCTTGAATCTTGTTGAACAAGTTTCGAGTAAAATAATTTAGGACTACCGTAGTAATTTCCTGAATACAACGTAAAAAAATTCATTCAAATCGGTGTAGCCGTTCCTGAGTTATCGGCGATAAGTCACTTTAAAAGTAAACACACTGATGGAATAAAGATGTCAAGAGAGAAATTAAAAAGAAATGAAAACTGGTCAAGTGCGTTTCAGACACGAATTATATTAGAAATACGTAGTAGTTATTCACGTTGTTAGTTTTTCCTGTGAATTCGTTGTACGTCTGTCTTTAAGCTAAGTAAAAACATGTACATAAACCTATTTAAAACGTTTCCATATCAAGAAGCTCAATACGATTTGCACCCCTTATTAGAGAATCCAAACTTATATTTAATGTATCCACTGTCTTTATCTGCACATTCACCAAAAGTCGAACTTCTAAAATGGGGAAATGTGTTTTATAGACATTTTTGTGTCTATAAAACACATTTCAAAGCCTTTACCTCTGTTAAAAGAAGCAGTAGGAAACATGGAAAAATTGAAAATAGATAGTATAATAGTACATTTAATCAGCCAAGTTATTACATACAACAGAACTTTAAAATTAATCAGGGTAGAGAATCGCTAAGCCAGGGAGGAGAACTCAGTCCATTTCTATTTATAATCACAATAGACGATGAAAGAATATAAAGGAAAAATCGGATGGAACAAAATGCAACGAGTAAATTCCGAAAAAATAAAAATTCTGATATTAAAGGCGGGAAATAACACCACTAACAGGAAAATAAACTTAGTCTATATGGTGTACAGAGATGGAGATAGAAAATTTGTGAAGCCAGAACGAAGGGTAGTAGACCGGAGAAAACTTAGAACAAGGATATCGCTACTACAAAGAAGAGGCAAGAACAGGAAGCATCACAATTGGCTCAGGACTAAAGCGTCAAAATATAAGATATTAAATCTCACCTGGAGTTAAAAGATGATGGATTAGTAAGTTAGAGAATTTGAAATTAACCATAGCTTGTTTAAATTAAGAGCAGATATTAATTTAAAGAAACTACGAATGTGGCTCATTCATGAAAGTAAATAAACACAAATGATGCAATAGTATGTTTTAACTAATACTCATATGTAATGATAACTTTTACATGTGAAGATGAAAATTTGAAACCCGAACAGATGTTGGGTGTTTCAAATCATCGGAATTTATTGGAAAATACGGTTTCATTTACTAATTGTCTTCCAAAATTTACCTTAAAACGAAAATTTAATTTATTATGTCATAAGGGAATTTTTGCAAATAAAAAAATAATAATTTCATATTTTATTTTTATTTCATAAATAAGAAAATTAAGTTTGGTATTAAAATTAAACTTGTAAATTTAATGTACAAGTGGCAATCTCAATTTATTTGCAAGACAGAAGAATCTATTTTGGGTTTTACTTTCTTTAAGTAGATCAATTTTACGGTGGTTTTGTGACTGCCAGTGAATGAACCCAAAAAACAATCAATTTGAAGTTCAAGGTTTATTATTATTGTTTGCAATGCTTCATGCACGATTTAAAAAAAGTAAACTTTAAAGAAATAAAAAAAATTGTCTGATAAATCCGTGAAATGTTTTTTAAAACAAACAAAAATAATAAAGATAATATTATTTATATCAACCTCCCAATATTCTAGAATATAAAGATTATTAGACAAATGATATTTAGGATTCCTATGAAGGATATAGGAATAACCATTGTATTTAACATTTTTGTCTAAATAATCTTTATAATTTTCATTCCATAAATATGGCATGTGTTGATTAGTATCAAGAACATCTAAAACGATCCCTTTTCCTTACTCGCCATTTTCGTGTGTCATCATACTAATATTTCGGATAGAGTATTACATATGTTTCGCGGATGACGTAGTATTAATAAATAAAGATCTGGAAAAGTTACAGGAAATGCTCTCTGAGTTCAAAAATGCTTTAGAGGAAGTTGGAGTAAGCATGAACCTAGCAGAAACCAAAATAATGTCTTCAGAAGATACACCACTTTATGTAGGTTATCTAATAGACTTGGGAAAGAAAATCAAGAAGCAGAAATAAATAGAAGACTTAGAATGTCATGGGCAGCCGTTGGAAGATTGAAATACGCTCTTAAAAACCTGATATTATCATTAATTTGAAAAGAAGACTATTTGACTCGTGCGTTCTCCCAGTAATGACCTATGGAATGGAGACAACCACACTAACAGTTAAATCAGCCAATAAACTGCGTATTACTCAGCGAGCAATAAAAAGAATCATGCTAGGAATATCACTACGTGATCGAATAAGGAACGAAGGAGTAAGAAGACGCATGAAAGTGGAGGATGTGATAAAACGCATTGCTACTTTGAAATGGACCTGGGTGAAACACGTCGCTAGTCAAGACTATACAAGATGAGCAAAACATTTATTGCAATGGAGAACTAAGTAGTCTAAAAGAAGTATCGGACTCTTAATAAGATGGTTACACGACATAAAGAGGAAAGCTGGAAAAAACTGGCACCGGATTGCAGAAAATAGGTTGGAATGGAAGATACTAGAGAAGACCTATGTCCAGGAGTGGACGAAATTGGGCTGTTAGAGAGATAGAGAGAGAGAGAGAGAGAGATTATATTTACTTGTAAACAAATGTAAAAAATTAAGTATTATCTTTATTTCTCTCCATAAAAAATTACCATAAAGATCACGCGAGGATCAAGATGATTATCAACTGATATATGTTTGGAACTTGTACATAAGCTACGAATGCGGAGCGTAGTGGTTTGAGTTTAATCAAAGCTTAGGTTGACTCGTTGATTTTTTCGGTGTATAATAAATTATGATTATTGCGTTTCCGTCCATTTTATCTCGTTGGTGTTTTATCTGCATCACGCGCGGTTAGAAATATAACTCTATAATGAGCATGCGGTATTGAAGTTTGATGGAAAAGGGCTCCTATCTTCTTTATCTCGAACTCTCCCTCTCTCTCCACCGGCGAGACGCTTCTAATTGTATGGGACCCTGTGTTCACTTACTGTATATAAATATATTATATCTACGGTCACTTACCGTACATCGACAAAGTCCTCAAAGGTATTGGACCACACTATATTGTTCCCTAATTAGTTAAACAAATTAAGGGAAATCGGTATAGCCTGATCGTTCCAATTAGGTTCCCTACTGCTTTATCCGACATAGGTTTCGGAACCTAATGCAGTTAGGATACCTGCATATCAGTTGGTATAACAATCCTTTATGTCTTTTAATTAAACATTTTTAGTCGTGCTAAAAAGTGGCAAAAAAGGCTATTTTACAAATGTTTAACAATTTTTAACTTGAAAACTATGTCTAGCACGGAAATAAATACAAGAGATACTTTTTGCTTAGAACTGACCGAGGGGTACGATACAAGAAAAGTTATTTTTTTAATTATTAACAATTTTTTGTTTATAAAAATTACCTGATCGTTTTCTGGGAATCCACCCTCGATATTCCAATTATCAAGGGGCCCTATCCTCGAACTGGGGAACGTGAAGTGAACGGTGAAAAGGTGGCGAACGCGTATTCTTGAAATGTTCATCACCCATATCCTCGTTCGCCCGGTGAAAGGTAAGCGAACGGTGGAACATGTGCAAATAAAATGTCAGCCGCTAAATGACATATTTAACGCACGGATTTCAAAAAATAAAATAGAATTAAAAATTTTATTTTATTTTTGGTTCTTCAAAATAACTCGCATTTAAAAAAAAATAATATGTTGACGAACCGTTTGTTTAAGACGTTTTATTTTCTGAATAAACAGTTGAAACGTTACTTAGGTGGTACCCCGATATTTTCAATATTTTCAAATTTTTTAATCAAATATCCTTAGAAAGTTGAATATGTCTCGCAAATATTACAGACATATAAAATTATTACAGGAGATTCTGTTCATGACTCAATTTTATGAGCGTGCTATTTAAAAATGTTTTTCTAGGGCCAATTCTGCTTATGGATTTAACATAAATACTTGTGTCCATAACACCCGAATATCTTAGTTTTAAACAGTTAAGTCTAACATAATTCTTTTCACGACACAACTTATAATAAATTTGAGAAATCACAATTTGTAAGCTATCTGAAACTTTTATTTAAATAAGTAACAAATTTTATATTTAAATTTTGTTAACTACAGCACTTAACTTAATTAGACTGGGTTAAACACTATACGGCACTACAATTAAATAAATATTATGATTATAATTTATCGAGACAAATAAATATGAACCCTACAGACCAACGAATGAGGTCCTTCAGCATAAAAACCTTATTTGTGGTACATAAAATAATATATATATATATATATATATATATATATATATATATATATATATATATATATATATATATATATATATATATATACAGGGTGATTCAAAAATCGATCATGAAACTTAAGGGGGTGATTCTACTTGACAAAATAAGGGTAGAGCTTCATATAATTTTTTTTCAAAATGTCATTCGTTTTCGAGTTACAAGCCGTCCAAGTTCAAGTTTTTATTTTTTGTTTTTTGAATTACTCGCTTACAGGAAAACCGATTTGACTAATATTTGAAAGATAGGCTAAGTCTTCTGCGCTTCATCATTTTAGTAACAATTCACATTGATTGTTTGCCGCTAGAGGGCACTTTACCTACATTGAAAATTGTTTTTTTGTCATAATTTTTTAGTGTTGACAGCTACAGTAGTTTTTGGCATAATTTCTGAAAGACTGATGCCAGGCCTTTAAAAAAGGTGCTCTTTATTTACATCGCTAAACCCAACGGTTTAGACGTAACTCACCCTTAAAAATTAAGTGGTAAATTTACTTTTCTCGTTTCATTACCACCAGCTACCAGGTAAATAGCTATCAAAGTATACTAGAGCTGTCAGTTTAACATCAAATAAATTCGCTTTTTAAACTATTTAATTTATAATCTTAAAATAACTAATAATGGCTAATCACCAATATTCAAATATCGAATATTGTGATATTTGATTTTTGTTATGGAAAAGCAAATGGTAATGCAGAGTTGGCAAGAAGATATTATATGGAGAGTTATCCGGAAAGAAATATCCCTCATGCTCAAACATTTTCCAGTGTGCACAGGAGGCTTGCGGAATGTGGTTCCTTTAAAAGTTATAATGGAAATAGGGGAAGACCTAGAACTGGTAGAAACGTGCAACAAGAAGAAAGAGTGCTTGAAATTATTGAAGATAATCCAGGTATTAGTACTAGAAAAATTGGGAATGAAGTGCGGCTCTGTCAGGCTAGTTCATGGAGGATACTAAGAGAAGAACAACTCTACCCGTTTCATTCAAAAAAGGTGCAGGCTCTTTATGACGATGATCGGCCGAGACGGTTGGAAATGTGCAATCAGATCCTAGCTAAGTATGAACACGATAATCGATTAATTGGCGTCATATTATTCACTGACGAAGCTGGTTTCACTCGTGATGGCATAACAAATCTACACAACATCCACACATATGCTTACGAGAACCCAAACAATGTGGTAGAAACGAAACATCAGCGTAGATTTTCACTAAATGTGTGGGCAGGGATAATAGGAGATTACCTTATTGGTCCTCATTTCTTTGATGGCCCATTAACTGGTGACGTATACTTAGATTTTATCCAAAATCGTCTCCCATTGTATCTGGAAGATGTGCCATTGGAAGTAAGGGCCAACATGTGGATCCTCCAAGACGGAGCTCCGCCCCACTTTAGTATACGTGTCCGACAGTATTTGAATGCAACGTATCCTGAGCGATGGATAGGACGAAGTGGACCATTGGCATGGGCAGCGAGGTCACCAGACCTTAATCCTATGGATTTTTTCTTTTGGGGTCATTTGAAACAATTGGTGTACGATATTCCAGTAATCAACGTCAAGGATCTTCGCTTCAGGATAATCGAAAAGTGCCAAATTATTAAAGAAACACCAGAAATTTTTCATCGAGTTAGGCGACATTTTTTGAAGAGTGTTAGGAAATGTATTGAAGAAAATGGGGGACATTTTGAGAATCTTTTTTAGTTTGTTTAGTACTGTTTCATTAATTTTTATCAATTAAATGTATATCGCAATAATCCATAATATGAATATTTACTGATTAGCCATTATTAGTTATTTTAAGATTATAAATTAAATAGTTTAAAAAGCGAATTTATTTGATGTTAAACTGACAGCTCTAGTATACTTTGATAGCTATTTACCTGGTAGCTGGTGGTAATGAAATGAGAAAAGTAAATTTACCACTTAATTTTTAAGGGTGATTTACGTCTAAACCGTTGGGTTTAGCGATGTAAATAAAGAGCACCTTTTTTAAAGGCCTGGCATCAGTCTTTCAGAAATTATGCCAAAAACTAGTGTAGCTGTCAACACTAAAAAATTATGACAAAACAATTTTCAATGTAGGTAAAGTGCCCTCTAGCGGCAAACAATCAATGTGAATTGTTACTAAAATGATGAAGCGCAGAAGACTTAGCCTATCTTTCAAATATTAGTCAAATCGGTTTTCCTGTAAGCGAGTAATTCAAAAAACAAAAAATAAAAACTTGAACTTGGACGGCTTGTAACTCGAAAACGAATGACATTTTGAAAAAAAATTATATGAAGCTCTACCCTTATTTTGTCAAGTAGAATCACCCCCTTAAGTTTCGTGATCGATTTTTGAATCACCCTGTATATATATATATATATATATATATATATATATATATATATATATATATATATATATATATATATATATATATATATATATATATATATATATATATATATATTTAAAGTTGAATATGAGATTCGCCAGTATCTTTAATGGACGTCTTCCGTCTGGCCTTTGGTTTCGGTTCCTGATCATAAACAGTTTCACTATCATTGTTCAAGTTTCAGGTTTTCTTTCAAATTTACTTGTCAGGACAGAACATCTTGCAGTGAGAGGCTGTACACTTTGTGAATTCACACAATAAATGACTGATTGGATAGTTTCCGTAGTAGATTGGGATGATGGCTTTTAGTCATACTATGTAGAGTTGTAATTTCCACCGTTTCAAGGTTTATCAGTGCTAACTTTCTGCAATTACTGGCAGTATATTACTTTGTATATATGATTGCTGCTTTTCTTGATATCCCTTTTTCTTTATATATTAGAATCTTCAAGTATTTGGCTCTTTGTATGCATTTTTGTTTAACAGTTCGAGAGTGTCAATTTAAGATAAATTTAATCCAGGTAAAGTACAAATATTGTCATGACAATTAATAAGTTCACAAAAATAACAACAACAGCACCATTTTTTTTACTTTTGACGATTAATTTAAAGTACTACTTTTTGCCTAAAATGGCAACAAAATATACTACGGACATTTTCGGTCTGACAGGTCAATTCAATCTGTCATCAATTTTATTTTTTGAAATTCTCGGGTTTTAGCACGTTCATATCCGGCAATATTGGTTTTTCAAGAATACGGCTTTTACTGTCAAAAAGTTCACATCGCCATTCCCATCGCCATTCACATCACCTTTCACATCACACTTTCGAGGATAGGGGCCAAGGAATCGAAATACATATAGAAAACTCATCATCGGCTACAAAAATCCACTGGGCCTCCGGACTACATATATTTAGGCTTTTATTGTCACTTTTTGTCAATGGAGAACTACTATTTATTTTTAATATTAACCATTATCAATGTTATCGCGGTGTTCTTTGTAATTTTAACATAGTGGGTCTCGAAGCAAGCTAAATTACGAAAATTAGACCCTTTAAAAGCACCGCCAAAGCTGTCGCATCTTTAAGAAGATAAAATCTCTGCTTTAGTCAATCAATCAATACAATTAACACTAATTCTTTTACATTTTAAGCTGCATTAGCACTGCATTAAAATTCTCACCTTTAACCCAGTAATTTATAATAATATAATAAACAAGTAATGTGTAATTTCTCATGTTACATAATCGCTTTATAAGAAAGTGTAATATAACTTTACCCAATTAAATTATTAAAGGAATAAAACTGAATTGGTAAAACATTGACCTTTCTTCAACAACTTTCTTGCCGAGTATATTTAACTATTAATTTCGGTTTTTTACTTTCTATTCGAATATTTATTTTATATTATAGGATGTATATTATATGAATAAATAGAGGATGAACAAGTGGGTACATTGTTTGTTATATTATCTCAATAGTAGATTA
Organism: Diaprepes abbreviatus; assembly: GCA_034092305.1. Lineage (NCBI taxonomy): Eukaryota > Metazoa > Arthropoda > Insecta > Coleoptera > Curculionidae > Diaprepes > Diaprepes abbreviatus. The sequence continues at coordinate 11,703 of JASJET010000041.1, forward strand.
AAAAATATTTTCAGTTCACCTCCTTAAATATCGCAAATATCGTCAGTCAAATATTTAAATGTTCATTTACATATAAATATGAACAGGACACTTTCTTATTTAAAATTACAAACTGTAAAACACATAATAGAATGACAGGTTTTTTAGGTTTTAAAATACTATAATTAATTAGTAAAAACTACTAAGAAGAGCTTTCTTTTAGGTCTACCGTTTAACCTCATCATATAATTAACAATCTGTTATTTATTATTTAACATCTTTATAATTGATGTTCTCATTTCTTTTTCGGATTTACCGCACCTTATTATACAGAGTTGTAATAAATAAACTGATCATCCTTTTAGATGGAACATCGCTTATTTAATAAAAAATCCCCCGGACCTGTAATTTTATTTTTTTAAATGCATTTTTAACCGACTTCTAAAAAAATTATGTACACCGATTACTCCGGAACGGCGACACCGATTTGAATGAAATTTTTTACGTTATGTTCAGGAAGTTGCTGCGGTGGTCCCATATTTTTCTTGATGAAGTTGGTGCAGTAATATCCGAGATGGCGCTGGCAATATAGCGGCCAAAAAATTTAATTTTGTCTGGTTTTCTTCAAAATTGGTATGAGTGAATTTTTGGAGTCATATACAAGGAATCTGAAATTATTTTAAAAAAATTCAATATGGCAAAACCAATATGGCGGCCAAAAAATTTTAATTTTGTCTGATTTTCTCCAAAATTGGTGTGGGGGAGTTTTCGGGATCGCACATAATGGATCCAAAATATTTTTAAAAATGCAATATGGCGGATCCAATATGGCGGACAAAAAAATCAATTTTGTACGAGGTACGAGGGAGTTTTCAGGATCGTACATAACTAATCTAAAATTATTTTTAAAAAATTCAATTTTGTCCGATTTTCTTTAAAATTAGTACGGGGAAGTTTTCGGGGTCAAACATAACGAATCTGAAATTATTTTTAAAAAATTCAATATGGCGGATCCAAGATGGCGGATTAAAGATTCTACATAGTTAATTATGAATTTAAAATACTTTTGGAAAAACTCAATCTGACATTCAATATGGTGTCCTAAAAATTTTACATTTTTCGATTTTCTCCCAAACTGATATAGGGGGTTCTTGAGGGTGTAAATTATGAATTTAAAAGTATTTTTTCAGGATTCAATATGGCAAATCCAAGATAGCGGACTAAAAATTTTACATTTTTCGATTTTGTTCAAAGGTGGGACTGAATATGAAGTTAATTTTTTACAACTGTTAGGTCGATAAGAAAAAATATGAGACACAGAAAATTTTACATATTCCGATTTTGTCTAAAATTGATATTGTGTGGTTCTTGAGGCGTATACAAACTCAATATGCAGTATAAAATATATCGAGCTAAGAAATTTACACCTCAGGTTCTTTAAATATCGATATTGGAAGGTTTTTGGGCCTATATTATAAATCTAAAATTAATTTGGAATTTAAGATAGTGGATTTACTATGACAGACTAAATATTTGTTTGACACAATTTCACTGATATTTAGAGAACTCTAAGAACCAAAGAATTTTTAGTGGTTCAATTTAAGGTGATTTACAACTTTTTGGTTCAATTTAGGGTACTTTTTTGCCACCTTGGAGTTATTGCGAGGTACACTAATCTCGATTATTACTTAGTTCAAACAATTTATGGATATCATAATGAATTCTAACACTAAAAATTGAAAAATAAAATTTTTATAAAAAAATTGAACCGACTTCTAAAAGTGCGCTAAAAAGTGAAAAATAACTATAAATTTTTATATGAAATTGAACTTTTTGAAATCGGCGCCAAATTATTTGTAAATGAAATAAATAACTACTAATATATAGAAATTATGGTAAGAAAGCAATTACAAATAAAGTATGTTTAATCTGTTTATGCAAATCACATTTTGTTAGGTATTAGTTTGGCGCCGACTTCAAAAATTTCAATTTCATATAATAATTTACAATTATTTTTCACTTTTTAGCGCACTTTTAGTAGTCGGTTCAATTTTTTTATAAAAATTTTATTCTAAAATTGTATCAGCAGAATCGGGATTGGATATACAGAGTGTTTCTAAAAGGTCTGTAAATTAGTCCAAGGGGGCAGTTTTCGAAATTCAAGGTGTCAAAGTTATGATTTTTTAAATAATCATCTTCATAATAGTGATTTACACTAAAATTGGTACTAAGGAGGTTTTTTGGAATGATAAATCAAGATTTAATTCAAGTTTCGATGTACATTGGAGAGGGCGCCACCAGCAGCATTTCGCCTACATTGAAAGTTTCATAACTTTTTTGTGTCTAGATGTATTAAATTCTAAATTAAAAATTCTTATTCTTTGACTTCTTGTATTTAAAAAAGTTAGCCGTCTCTGAGATAATCGAATTTACATGTTTAATTGCGTACTGAGACTTATCGAACCCCCCACCCCTTCCTCATTTTAGGTTTAGAACTGAGCTAAGAAATTTAGAGCATATTTAAGGGATAACAATAATAAATATTTACCTAGCAACGAACTAACAATGTTAATATTGTAAGAACAAACCAAAATGAAAACATTATCTATTGAATTTTTTTTATAAACATTCAAAATGACCTCTATTTTTATGTACACAAGGACTAATTCTGCGGAGAAAGTTAAACTACACCCTTTCCATCATTTCTGCATCTAGGCATAAAGTACAGTCATATGCACAGCAAACAACAGTGAACTTAAAATTCCTATTTAGTAAAACGTCGGCAGGATATTACCTTGAGATATTAAAACCATATGTACAGCAAACAACAGTGAACTTAAAATTCCTCTTTCGTAAATTGTCGGCAGGTTATTACGAGCAAATATTGAAGCCATATCTACAGTAAACAACAGTGAATTTAAAATTCCTATTTCGTATAATGTTGGCAGAATATTACCTGCAGATATTGAAGCCATATGTACAGCAAACAACTGTTAACTTAAAATTCCTATTTCATAAAATGTTGGTAGGATATTACCTGCAGATATTGATGCTGGATTATTATCATCAACAGTACAAATGAACGTCTACCCTGGAGCGGCAAGAAACGGAGGTCGTAAATATTTTAAGTAGAAAGTCATTTGCTCAGTGTGTAGTAGTCTTAACGAGAAAAAAAACGACTTTTTCTGATACATATTCAATTTTATTTCAGGAATATATGGTCAAAAGGCCAAAGGACGGCAGAAGGAAGAGCCCCAAACTGTGGCAGAACTTTTTAATACTACTTCTTGCATACCAAGACCTTTCAGATGCCCACACAAACAAATACAATTTTATATCTATACCAGGTAAATTTTTTTTTGTCTTCTCGGTGGTGGTTTTGTCTTGCCTGTTAACCATTTTGTTTATCGTTTGATCTCGCTACAAACAGGAGCAGATCCAGGGGGACGGTGGGGAGCGATCGCCCTGGAAATTCAAAAGTGGGTTTATGTCTCAAAATATCGAAAAAAGTTATTAGAAAAAGTTTTTCTAATTGTAATTTTTAGCCCATATGCATATAAGATGATTCAGTTTTTTTGCCCATTTTTTGTAAATTGCACCACTGTTGCAAAATAAGACTCAACGCAACTTACATAAAACTTTTTAGTTTTGACAATGCTTCATCCCAGATATATTTTGTTTAAAGTAGCGCCATATTAAATGTGTATTTTTCTACAATATTCAAATAGGGCAGGAAGAAGAAGGATGGGAACCGCTGACCTAGCTTAAGAAGCTGAAGAAATATATCATGCAGAATCGCTTAACACGGTCATATATCAGTGTCAATATTTAGAATGTTACGGTATGAATGTGTTATGTATTTCATATTTGAAGGTGTGTTACTCCAAATTCGATAATACTAAAACAAGTTTAACAACAATAAGCAGACTATATTAAAAGTAAAACTTTTTGAACACGTTCTTAAACATAACCTTTAAAGTAACTAAGGTTTTTTTTTTAAATTTAAATAAAATTTGTATTCTTAATTAACAATATAAAATATTTTCACGATTTTTCTCAGATACAAAAATTTAGAACATTTTACTCGGTACGGTTCAGTTAATAAGCAATTTAAATTTTACTTACAACAAATCAAGGAAATAAGGAGGTCGTTGCACACATATATGGAATTATAATTGTAGTCTGAAAATATCTGTAATAATAACAAAATAATGGAATTATTAAGAAATTCAAGAGTTTTGTAATATAATAATTACTGTTATAAATATATGTGGACAAAACTGTTGACGGAGGAGTGCATAATTGTAAAATTTTTCCTAGTGCGCCTTCTAGAGTTTTTTATACAGGGTGTTCGGATAATGCATCAAAATACTTGGAGAGGTGATTTTACGTGGTGAAATAAAGGTAGTAAGTCATATAATTCATTCATTCATTCATATCAGCCCGTTTTCATCCACTCCTGAATGTAGGCCTCTTCCATATCTTTCCATTTCTGTCGGTCCGTAGCGATCCCCATCCAGTTTTTTCCGGCAATTTTCTGGATGTCGTCACGCCATCTCTTTTGGGGCCTGCCAACACTTCTCTTGTCCTCTCTTGGCCGCCATGCTGTTATCTTGTATGTCCATCTGTCTATGTCATGTCTTGCGATATGTCCAGCCCGTCTCCATTTTAGCTGCGCTACTCGTTTGCTCACATCTGTTATTTTCGTTCTTCTTCTGATTTCTTCATTTGGAACTCTATCTCGTACACTAATTCTCAGCATAGCCCTTTCGTTGTGTAACCCGAAGCTTATTAATGGCTTTACATGTTAGGGAGGTTGTTTCAATACCATAAGTAAGAACTGGCAGGATGCACGACTCGTAGACTTTTCTTTTCAGACTTATGGGGGTGTTACTGGATTTAAGAATGAATCCGAGTTTGCCAAAAGCTGCCCAGTTGAGACTTATTCTTCTAGGAATTTCAGCCGATTGGTTTTCCTTCCCTATTTGTATTTTATGACCTAGATATATGTATTCTCTTACGTTTTCTATTATTTTATCTTCAACTTTAATTTGTATTTGTTCTAGACTCATTATTTTTGTTTCTGACAAGTTCATTTTGAGTCCTATCCTAGCTAATGCTTGATGAAGTTCTTGTATCATACATTGGAGTTGTTCTGGTGAATCACTGATTATAACAATATCATCAGCAAATCTTAAGTGGTTTAGTCGTGTTCTGTCTATGTTAATTCCCCTGTCATGGCAGTCCAAGCACCTAAATACATCTTCAAGTACCAACGTGAACAATTTTGGAGAGATTGTGTCTCCCTGAGGTACGCCTCTTTTTATAGGTATCCTCGAGGTTTTTATATCCTCGTCTATTGTAACTTGCATGTAAGTGTTTTCGTATATAAGGCATATAATAAAAAGTCGAAAACTCAATACTTCTGGAGTTACAGCCTGTTAAAGTTGAATTTTTGTATCACGTTAAACATCTTGCGGTTCGTTTTTAACTTATCAAGTTGATATTTGGCTGACGAAGATCGCTGATATCGGGACGTTTTATAAAGAGATCCTTTAAATGCCTCCAGAAAAAAAAATCCACTAAACCTAAAATACATAATTTCAGTCAGTGACTCATCGCTCATATACAGAGTGATGATTGGCCTATATTCGTAATACACGTTTTAGAAATATCATAACCCAAACAAAACTGATCAGCTAAAAGGTCTAACTTCCATAGCAACTAGATCCTGGTTAAAACTTACCTTTTTAGTGAATTTCGTTGTAATAAATGAAAGAAACTGTAAATTAGGCAAAATTTGTGTGATTTACATATTCTTACCATACAGGGTAATTCTCCGGGAAATTTACCAATCGACTGTGGGAAAACTATAATTAGGAAGAATCTGAAAATTTGACAGTGTACTAACATGCATGGGAGACAGCCGGCTAAAATATTTTCAAGATGGCGTCACTTCCCGTTATACGGGAAGTAGATGTCAACTTCTTCTTCTTCTTCTACCTTCCATAACAGGTCCCTGACCTGTTCCTTCTTCGATTTTCCTCATTCTGGACTTAAATTATCGCTCCACCTCCTGACCTCTACTGCGTGTACCACTAGGCGATTTATCTAGTGCGATCCTTACCAGTCTATCCTCTGTCATTCGGCTTATGTGTTTGTTCCATTGTGTCTTACGTTGTAGGACCCACTCATTAATGCAGTCTGTGTTGCATGATTGCCCGATGTTATCGCTTCTTTCTCTGTCTAGTAGCGTTTTTCCTGTTATTCATCGAAGTATTCTCATTTCTGTAGTCTCCAATAGTTGTTTCGTTTTTGTCATCTCTGGCCGTGTTTCTGAGGTGTATGTCATAATAGGTCTAATTGTGGTTTTGTAGATCCGAACCTTTGTTTCTTGTTGTAAGTGTTTGTTTCGCCAGATCACGTCGTTGAGACAACCCGCAACTTTATTTGCTTTGGCCACCTGCCCTCTTACTTCATCTTCGATGTTGCCATAACTAGTTATGTCGATTCCTAGATATTTGAAACTCATTTCTTGTTGTATTATTTGACCGTCTAGTTCTAGTTTGCATCGGAGGGGTTCTTTTGAGGTTGTCATACATTTAGTTTTTTCGGCTGAGGTAATCATATTATATTTTCTTCCCATAAGATTAAAGGTATTTAACAATCTCTAGAGGTCGTCTTCATTTTCGGCACATATCACAGCGTCATCAACGTAACAGAGAATTTTTATTTCTGTATCACCCATTTTATATCCTCTACCAAGTCGCACCTCCTTTATTATTTCGTCCATTATCATGTTAAACAACAAAGGACTAAGCGAGTCTCCCTGTCTAATACCGCTGTTGAACTGGTATGGGTGTTGATAATTTACCGTTAATGCGAATCTGAACCTTATTGTTTGCGTATATGTTTTCGATGGTCTGAATTATATTGATAGGAATATTTCTCTTATATAACAGGTGGATTACGTCATCTAGCTTTATGCGATCGAATGCTTTTGTTAGATCTATAAAGCATAAAAATGTTGGTTTATTGTATTCTATAGATTTTTCGACTATCTGTCGTAGAATAAATACTGCGTTCACGCCAGACCGTCCCGATCTAAATCCCTGCTGTTCGTCTTCCAGTGTTGTAACCGAATTAATTTTATTTTTGATTACTTTCGTAACGAGTTTCAGAGTTGTGTCCAGTAGATTAATACCCCTGTAGTTCCCTGGTTCTTGTTTGTCACCTTTCTTAAACATAAGCATCATTGTGCTGGTTCTCCACCTATCTGGTATTTTGCATTGTGTCAGGATGTTTCGAATGAAGCTTGTGAGTTCCTGTGTTAGTCGCTGTCCTCCGTATTTCAACAATTCGTTCTATCCTTAAGTCCCACCGTTTTGAACATATTTAAATTTTTATGTCAAAAATGACGTTTGAGGACCAAAACCTAACTATAAATTTTTCCTATAAGAAAGTCTTTATTATTTAATTTGGGTTAATTTTCCAGTAGACGAAGATTGACTATAGTAGTCTTTTTATGATATTTTGAAAATTACTAGTACATAGTGGTCAAAAAAGAAGAAAAACAATTATATTTAAAAAATCGTCAGAAGTCATTTTTTTTTTAATGGAGAGCACCTATTTTTATAATTTTATCATGTTAAGCATTAAAAATAAGGGCAACTTTGTATAAGGTTGTCTATTCCAAAAATTTGTAGTTTTCAAAATATTGGCAATTGAAAATTTTTCTATTGTAGAAATGCTATACGGCTTTTACGTTTTGTTATTAGTTGGCCATGACGGCGAGGCTAGGGAAAATAAAACAATCGAACCCTACATAATTGTCACTATTTCTTGCCATTTGATATTCATTAATAATAATCGTACCGGGGCAATTAAATTACACGTACGAAGATTTACTTATTATTTATGGAGGATGTGATAGAGTTATTTCAAGAAAATGCGATACATTCGCGATCCGATATCCGAATAAACAGAAACCAACACTACCAACTGTTAAAAAGATTATAAAAAACTTCAAAAACTTTGGATCTATAAAATCTAAAAGACATAGAAATAAACCAGTTGTTAATAAAATAAAGTTACAAAAATTATTTGAGTAAATGTTCAAATTGACGCCCTTGAACTTCCAGACATTGTATGCAATCTCCTATAGTGGTTAATGTGATGCTGTATACGTTATTTTTGATTGTCTCTCAAATAAAAAAAAAGAAGGAACTGTTAGGTCGGGAGAGCGAGGTGGTTAAAGATGTGGCCCATTCCTGGCTATTCATTGATAATAAAACAAGTTTTGCAAATTATTGTTAACTAAATGGCTATTATGTGGAGGCGCTCCATCATGTTGATAAAAAAGATTTCTATGATCACTTAAAAACGTATTTTGTATGTAGAAGTTTCCAAAAATGGCTAACCTTTCATTCAGATTATCTTAGTAGAATTTTAGGGCGACGACGTCGTCATTTCTTTTAGCACAATACGCGTTAAACTGCCAAGACCCTTGAAAATTTAATTCTCTAAATGAATGTACGTTTGAGTCCTCCAATAGTGGGAATTGCGTCGATTAAACAATCCATTTTTGGTGAATTTGGCTTCGATCGATCAAATAATATTATCCAAAAAACCAGCATTTTCTTGTGACCGAAGTAAAATAAATTGACAGAACTCTACTCTTCGTGGAAAATCAGTGCCTTTTAAATATTGTACTATGGAATATACATTAAAACTGATGTTTGAGATAATCCAGACTTTAATGCTTGCCTTGTAGATATTGTCGGATATGCGGAGAAATATCCTAAAATTGTAATTTCAATATTTTCATTATTAACAACTGGTTTATTTCTATTTCTTTGTGCTTTTATGGATCTAAAGTTCTTAAAGTTTTCTATAATCCTTTTAACAGTTAGTGGTGTTGTTTTCTGTTTCTGCGGATTGCGGACCGCTAATGTATTTCATGTCACATTCTCCATAAATAATAAAAAAATTTAAATAATCATCGTGCGTGTAATTTAATCACCCCGGCACGATTATTATTAATGAATGTCAAATGGCAAGAAATAGTAACAATTCTGTAGGGTTCGATTGTTTTATTTTCGCCACGCCTCGCCGTCATGGCCAACTAAATAACGAAACTTAAAAGCCGTATAGCATTTTTACAATAGAAAAATGTTGAATTGCCAATATTTTGGAAACTACAAATTTTTGGAACAGACAACCTTATACAAAGTTACCCTTATTTTTAATGCTTAATATGATAAAATTATAAAAATAGGTGCTTTCTATTTGGAAAAATTGACTTTTTTAAAAATAATTTTTATTTTTATTTATTGACCACTCTGTACTAATAATTTTCAAAATATCATAAAAAGACATTAATAAAGTCGATCTTCGTCTACAAGAAAACTAACCCAAATGAAATAATAAAGACTTCCTTATAGGAAAAATTTATAGTTAAGTTTTGGCCCGCAAAGGTATTTTTTGACATCAAAATTTAAATATGTTTAAAACGGTAGGATTTAAGTATAGAATATTATACATAAAATATGTCTAGAATTTTACGTAAAAATCAAAAATGTAACAATATATAGGGTGTTCTATTTAAAATAAGCTGCTATCTTAAAAATATTTTAGCCGAATGTCCCCCATGAATGTGAGTACAATGACAAATTTTCAAATTCTTCCTAATTATAGTTTTCTTACAATCAATCGATAAAGTTCCCAGAGAATCACCCTGTATATAGATTAATAATTAAGTATTTTGCATTTAAATACCAGTCAGCTATTAATACATATTAATAGTGTGCAAATAAATTTATTGCACTTTTCGGGTTTTGGCTTAATCAAATATGTCGAAACCTCATGTTCTCACAGCAATCACAAATTTCCTTTAAATTGGTGAATTAGAGAGTCAAATATTTGGAACAAGGTTTATTAAAGTTTTGCCGGTTTACACCCGGTAATTTAAAAGAAAAACGTATATTTACTAATTTAACTTGATTTCGTTTTTATTGCATAATTTAATAATAACATATAAAACTATGATTTTAATATCTTGCATGAGAATTTTGCTAATAAATTGTCCTAGTTTTTAAGTCTTCATACAAATATGTCGTAAGAAAATAAGTTTCTGAAAATAGGGATAGGCACAATTTTAGAAGCCATATTTCTATGCGATCATATTTTATTTTGGTCGTTCTACCCCAGAACCCGGAATGTTAAAAAAAACTCAAATACTGCCTGCGATCTGATTGCAGAAATGGGTAGGGAAAGGTCGTAGAAATGAAGTCTCATCTCGTGTCTCAACAAATTTTGGTTGGAACATTGTTTTTTTTTTAACAAATAGGTCGAAAAATGATTTTTTCCCGGTTTTTTGGATTTTACAGAAAATCTTATGGATTTAGAGAGAAATTTTCCATAGACGAATTGTAAAGGGTGTTTTTTTATAGAGGTATAGAACTTTTAAATGGAATAAAACAAAAATGAATTTTTTAAATTGACATGAAATTTACTTTATTCGAAATATAACCTTCTGGCATTATAATTTAAATATGACTTCTGGCATATGACCGCCACGGCTAGCTCGGACGTAGTCTAATCTGGAGGTCTAATTTTCGATGACTTTTTCCAACATTTATGGCCGTATATCGGCAATAAAGTGGCGAATGTTGTCCTCCAAGTGATCAATCGTTTCGGGCTTATCGGCGTAGACTAGCGATTTCACATATCCCCACAGAAAATAGTCTAGCGGCGTTAAGTCGCACGATCTTGGAGGCCAATTCACGCGCCCGAAACGTGAAACTATGCGGTTACCAAACGTTTCCTTCAATAAATCAATTATGGCACGAGCTGTATGACATGTTGCGCCGTCTTGTTGAAACCACAGCTCCTGCACATCATGGTTGTTCAATTGATGAACGAAAAAGTCAGTAATCATGGCTCTATAGCGGTCACCATTGACTGTAACGTTCTGACCAGCATCGTTTTTAAAGAAGTACGGACCAATGTTCCACCGATCCATAAAGCACACCAAACAGTCAGCTTTTCTGGATGTAACGGTGTCTCAACATACACTTGAGGATTATCATCACTCCAAATATGGCAGTTTTGTTTATTGACGTATCCATTCAAACAAAAGTGAGCTTCATCGCTAAACAAAATTCGCTTATGAAAATCGGGATCAACGGCAATCTTGTTTTGGGCCCATTCACCGAATCTACGCCTTGCTAGGTGATCGTGTGGCTTCAATTCTTGCACGAGTTGGATTTTGTAAGCACGCAAACCAAGATCTTTCCGCAAAATCTTCCATAAAGTGAATGGACACTTATCCAATTCCTGTGCACGATGGCGGATAGACTGATTCGGGTCTTCCTCTACGCTACGCTCTACAGCAGCAATGACTTCTTCTGTACGCACTGTACGACATCTCTGTGGATGCGTAATATCATTTAGAGTAAACGTGGTGCGAAAACGTTCCATAGTTAATCGAATTAATTGCTCTGATGGACGATTATGTTGACCGTAAAATGGACGTAGTGCGCGATACGTATTTCGAACAGAACCATGATTTTCAAAATAAATTTGCACAATTTGGAAGCGTTGTTCAGGCGTCAGTCTATTCATGTTGAAATGCTACACCAAAGTAAACATAAAACACTTGACAGCTGACAAAATGGCCGCCAGTTAAAAAAGTGTTGCCAACTTAAAGTTTTATACCTCTATAAAAAACACCCTTTACTTCTTGAAAATATCTTCAAAATGGATTTTTGTTTGTCTAAATCGGTCTGTAAAAAAAAAGTTATTGCAAATTAAACATTAAAAAGGCTTATTCTTCAAATGTTAATAACTTTCTTAATATTTATTGAATTGGTTTTAACTTTTACCAGAATGTGAGTTTTAAAGGGTTTAAAAAGTTGGGTGCTGTCTGTCCAATAGTTTTAGTAAAATTGCAATTGTTTATTAGAAAAACGAAAAAGTGACTATATTTGATTGACTGTACCGTCGTCTGGGAAACTGCTACAGAGTTCTGTCAGTGCCCATTCTCTTCGTAAAGACTTAAGCTATCATGTAGAAAAAAAAGTGGATATTTTTCACATTTTGTTTATGCAAAATTGTCATGAAAATATGGGTAGTTTTTCGCATATAAATAAATTAATTAACAACCGCATTTTTTGTCCGATTTGTTAATGAAGCATATCATTGGAAAGCTGGTAAAAAAATACGTATTTTGAAAAAAAAAGTCCCTACTACTAATAGGAGCCGAGATAGCAATTTTTTTTCAAAAAATCACAGAGCGATTGTTTATTTATATCAAGAGCTGAATTTTTTACAGTTCATTAATAAGAGCTTAAAGTATATGAAATCATTCAATTGAGGTTAATTTATACACAATCAACCCTTCAGGAGATCGCTAAACTGAGGGTACGTGCTGGACGTCAGATAAGGTTAGTTGGAGGGGGTAACCGAATCTCACCGAGTACAAAGTGAGAGCGCGTCTTCAAATCGGCGCGCGCTTGAAAAATTAGCAATATCTCCGCTTCTAAATAACGTAAAGCTTTCATTCTTTGATTTTTTGGGGGTAGCTCATCGAAAAAATAATATTGGACACATGTTCAACTTTCTCGGGCCACCCCCACCCTCCTGAAAATTGCATTTTTTACATTTAAAATTTTTTTTACTCGTTTTACATGTTTTTTCATTGAATACGATTACATACCTTATTATATATATATATATATATATATATATATATATATATATATATATATAATATATTTACTTTTATGAACAATTATAATCGGCCCCCCTACCTCCCCAAAAATTATATTTTTCAAGATTTCACATTTTTTGCTTTTATTACATATGTAGGAACTAAAAATAATAGTATCGTGCTAAAATTTGAATTTTCTTATTATTGTATTGAAATAACTTTCCTTGAATAATGTTATTGTTATAAAATAAGGTTGTATTAAAGGTTACACAATAATCTATTAAATCATAATTATCCACTTTTTATTTACTACATGATAGCTTAAGTCTTTACGAAGAGTATAAGCAATGACAGAACTGTAGCAGTTTCCTAGACGACGGTACAGCCAATCAGAAATAGTCACTTTTTTCGTTTTTCTAATAAACAATCGTAATTTTACAAAAACTATTAGACCAACAGCGCCCAACTTCCGCACACTTTTTAAGCACTTTAAAACTCACATTCTAGTAAAAGCTGAAAACAATTGAATAAATATTAAGAAAGTTATTAACAATAGAAAAATAAGCCATTTTTAATGTTTAATTTGCAATAACTTTTTTGTTTACAGATCGATTTGGACAAACAAAAACTCATTTTGAAGATATATTCAAGAAGTACAATTAGTCTCTGGAACATTTTTCTTTAAATCCCTTAGATTTTCCGTAAAATCCAAACAATAGGGGGAAAAATCATTTTTTGACCTATTTGTGAAAAAAAAACAATGTTCCAACCAAAATGTGTTGAGACACGAGATGAGACGTCATTTCTACTACCTTCCCCTACCCATTTATGCAATCAGATCGCAGACAGTATTTCAGTCATTTGGCCTATTCTTCTGATAAGTCGTGACAGAGTGAAACGTATTTACAATTAGATCTGTCGGAAAGAAAAGAGATCGTTAGTTTTTCTAAATTTTTTGTGATTTTAAATATATGTAATTTTTAGGAGAACACAAGAAAATCCCGACTTGCTAGACACTACCAAAGAAGACTCACTTTACGATACTCAGTTCAATAGAAGATACCCCACAAAAATTGTCGTTCATGGTTTTGGAGGGGGAAGAAATTTGTCCCCGAGTACGGACATGAGGGACGCATACTTTTACCGGGGAAATTATAATGTTATTATTGTAGATTACGGTACCTTAGTGAAGGAACCATGTTTAAGTGTAAGTAAACATTTGATAATCTATATTCCTAACATATTATCTATAGTGATACCATATCAGTCCAAACCCCAAACTATTAAAGGCAAAATCGTGAAATTTGGGAGAAGGATTATACTCCAAAAGAGTAAAAAAAGGTAAATTTTCGTTCGATAAATTTATCGAAATCTTTAGATCAAATAGATGTAGGGACTCAATTTTGGTTTTAAAATATAGCTCTTCCTTAATTTTTCAATATTCGCATTTTTTTTTAAAAGTAAGCAAGCTACTTTTATGGCCGTTCGGCCATGTAGCCAATCACACTTTATTTTTAATTTACAATATAATATAATTAAGCTAACTTAACCTAGGGCACACACATCTAGCACATGACTTTCCCAAGCGGCCACCTATCCCAGTACTCACCGCGCTTGTCGCAGATTAACTTCTGTGATCACACAGTTCAACTAAAGATGTAAATCTGCGGGTTATTAGTATTTTAAAAAGGAAAAAAGGGATATGAGGTCAATCTTACGATTAAACAGTAATTTTCTCTAAGGAAAATCATGACGCGAATTTGATTTTTTGCTTCACATATTCTACATACCATTAGGGTAAGTGCGGGAGAAATGCCGCACATTTTAAAAAAATTGCATAATTTTTGGAAAAAATAATGTAACTCCGATATTAATCATAATTTAATATAAACAATTTTCTACTGAAATATGTAAAAATAAATCTCTACACCCGCAAAGATGAATCTCTCCGTTACTCTAGGAGATGTCTCATTAAGGAGACATGCCGCACAAAAGCGTAGATGCATCTTAAAACCAAATTTGTGTATACTTTCTCTGCATCTCTAATCGCAAACAGATGTTGAAAATATAGCCGTACATTGTAGAGACCCATGAAGCCCTTGTTGACACTTTATACACTGTAGCCAATTAACTATTCCTGTCGGTTTCGAATATTGCTCAAAACATTCGACATAAAATTGGTTCAAATAGGTACTTGGTGTAATAGAGTCCCTGTTGTTCGTAGGTATAATCTGGGAAATTACACTTCCATTTTGCTCGACTAAATTTGTAGGGGCTGTTTATGGAGGCATAATATCAGGTGTGTAACCTTTTTTAATCTCTCATCTAAACTTTCAGCTGCTAACTTAAGTAAAGCAAAAAAGTAATCTGAAGTTGCATTCGGATCGAAAGGAAAAATTCCAGTAGTTGGCTGCTCTAATTTACTTTACTGATAACTGTTCAAGCTTAATATCTTTTGCAATTTCTGCAACTATGGTTCTTTATCCATAGCTGTGCTTCTTGATTAAAATATGCTTTCAAAGCATAAAAAAAATTCCTATCTAACAGTTAAAAGGCCTGCGTTCAATGACTGGGCAAGCACAGGGGGAAAATATCGCTATCGTTAGCTACTTGAAATATTTCGTAGTCTGTATTATGGGATGTGTGACCATCTAGTATCAGCATATACTTTTCAGCTAGATGGTTAGAAATAATTCGTTCTTTTAACTGCTACAGAGATAACTCGAAATTGATAAATGAAGATTTTTATTACCTATAAATCTTAGGTCCTCCCGGCAAACCATCCGAAATCTCTTAATATCAGAACCGGTACAACGCGCTATAATGGTAACATTTCCTCCTTTTTTCTTTTGAAGGTAACAGGTGTTCATCTTTACTTCCTTTATTTGTGATTACTTTCCCAGGTTCAATTAAATATATGAGATGGTTTTTCTAGTAAGTCCTGTCTACCCCTATCTTTTTCCAACAGAATTAAGAACCTATTGTCTTCTTGTCTATTTATACCACGAGTCTTAGATAATGAATGACCTTCTGCTTATCTAACTGACAATTCTGATTTTCTTTTTAAAAACGACTCCAGCCAAGCAAAATTAGCCATTTATTTTAGTTTAGAAAATGTGTGTTGTATATTTATCTTCTCAGCAAACAGGTAAGCAAGCATTCTAATAGTACTTCTATCTGGAGCAAAGTCATCTTTTTTCATTCTCTCTACCGAGAACATTTGCGAAAAACGACATTTAAGTAAAAAGTTACATTTTCACTACAATAAGTACACATGTTTTAAATAAAACTTACCTTTCCGTTCAAGACCTTATCCCATTTTCCCCGATTGTATTTTGAGCTGCACCTATCTTTTATTTCATCCTTAACTTTTTGAACAGCTTCACTAAGTTGTTCATCTATCCAAAGACCTCTTTTAGGAGTCTTTGCAAACCTTTGATATCTGCGAGACATAATATCTCTGAAAATTAAAATAATTCCTCATTTCAATCGATATTTGTTAGTTATTTTTTACAAAAATGATCTAATCTTAATATAAGGTGTCTGAAATCAAAAAAATTGATAATGCAAATGGTAGGTGCATATCAATTGTTAACTTCGATCATACCCTATAGATTTAAACAACAATAGTTTTGTTTCAAGGCTATTTATGGTCGGTGGGGAGAGGCCTTTTTGATGTTTGACAGACATAAACATGTTTATTTATCTTTTCTTTCAGTTTAATTGCTTGTCATGACTCTTTTGAGTGTTTTTAAATGTTAGAAATTACTATAAATGGAAGTTTAAATTAATATTGACAAAAGAGGATTTAAAAACTTATTTTTATTGATAAATATTGTTTATATAAAATAATTTAGGCAACCATATATTCATACTTTTATGTATTCAGAATTGACGTACCGATTATCATATGATACTCGTTTAAATAATGCAATTAGAAAAGGATAGCATAAAATCGGTATGTGTGTACCAAGAAATGAAATATCTACTGTTTATCAACACTTCTTCAATTATAATTAAAAATAATATTACGTTATTCAGCGTTCAAACGACCGGGCCCTAGTTCTGACGTTATGCTAATTCTACAGGGGTATGTTCGAAGATTTTTAAAGTTCCATAAAATAATGTTTAACAAAAGGCATAACCAAAATTCTTTTCGAAGTAACATGAGGCATCTATACCAACTTCCAGAGCGCGGAGAGACGCCATATGTCATTATTCTTGGCATGGTAAACATATTTGACCTAACATTTGCACAAGACTTTCAAAAGAGATCTAGGACAGCAACTAAGCCAGCTAAAATGCAAACATTGTAATTAACACATTTTTATTCTAGAAATTAAACTAATAAATAATTTTTTTGGATAATTTAAATACTTATAATTGCAAAATGTTCGATAAGTCGCAAACTGTTTGTTTTAACTGAAATGGCACAGAATAATGCATTAGGATACACTTATCTAAATCGTAAAAAATTATGTGTGAGTCTTTCATGATAAGCCAAAACCAACAAAAGTTAATCGTGCACGAAGCGGTTCAAAACCAACAGTCGGCTACTTTTTTCGGAAAAATTGGCAATGTCACAACCGCGCCTTTATAGGATTGTAGAACCGTTAATTCTGAATGATCCATAACAATTTGCTGTCAGAAGTTTTCGGTGAATTGAGAAAAGCAAACCAGATACGATGGATTATTTTGCACCATGACAATGCGATCTCTTACTCATCAACTCAAACTAGTGACTTTATGAGCACTTAAAATGTGGAATTGATAGGTCATCCTCCGTACATCCCTGATTTGAAATATCTTGATTTCTTTTTGCCTCGTATATGAAGAACAAATAATGTAGTCAATTATTTTCTACACTGAAGTGGAGTTTGATCTGTTCAAAAGCCATATTTGGGGGATACCATCTACACTGTAGCAAAAATGCTTTTAAGTGAAGTTCAAATGCATGCAAAAGTATATTGAACATAGTGAAGAATGTAAATGAATATAAATATAAACGACAACCCTCGTATTTTATATATTCGCTCTTTGATCTTTGAAAAATTGGATAATGTACTATCACCAAAAATTGGACTTTGCATTTGTGTCTAAAATTATTTTCTCCGGTTCGTCTGTCATTATGCTTATCGCACCTTTACTTGTTACGACATCTCTTTTATCTTGTTATTTGGGTTAAAGCTATTGCACATCTGTTTTATTTCTTGTTTTGTCTGCATGCGTCAGCCATCACATAAATATATAATACAATATAAAACAATTGGGCTATTTATGAATGATTTTATAAATATCTCTACGCTATGCGATTGTCTATATTCATCATATGAAATAATGATTTTTCAAACATTACTGCACACAAATGCCAATTTTGTCGCGACGCAGAAAAATCACATGGCGACCATGACATGTCAAAGTTTAGTAACCTTTCATTGTAAAATCTTCGCCTTTATAATCTGTAGGTGACATTTACAATTAGTGTTATAAAACGTGTTGCTGCGTGTTTAAATATTATACTTGTTTGCGCCGTTTACTTGGTATGTCCAACGTTCGAGGCTGTAAATTATTCTGCGCCGAGCACTGATAATCAATTGCTTTATATTCATGAAGTTTAGCAGACATATTCATAATAAGTGCGAAATATCATATATTCTTACAAATTTAAACAATACAGTTTGTGAATACTTCCTATCGGGCTGCAGTCACGAAAAGATCGTCTCGATCAATGGAATACTTGGAAAAAGCACTGCTCTTGGATGTTTTAATATCCCCTTGTGAGTAATTTGATATATGTGGCCAAAAGGGAATCAAACGTAACATATTTCAAGCAAAAGTAGTTGGTTTCGAAGAAATATGTAGTATTTCTATTAATGTCAAAGAAAACTTTAAGTTAAATCTTGAAGAAACTGAGGCAAATGCGAATAAATGCAATAGTACATGAAGGCAAGTAATGCAGGGATATAATTTAAAAATCTGGGCTATAATTTTAAAAGCTGGCCCCCAATTTAGTGTAGATTGATGAAATCAAATAATAAAACAAACAGCTGATCCTTAATTTTACTTTTTAACAGTTCTACACGACTGCCAACGTGAAGAAAATGGCTAAATCGTAAAATTTTAACCTAGATTTGTCAAAATGTATACTTCGACACGACGTATCCCCAAAATTCAATATTATCCACCCCAAAACTGCAATGGAAACAGATAAGCAATTTACAGATGCCTAAGAATGTAAAAATACTTATACAGAAAAACCGTTTGAAATTACGACTTCAGTTAAGAACGATGCCGATAGATGGCGAGGGGCATACAATTTTTTGCGAACTCTAATTCTAAATAACACAGACGAAAAAGTAAAAAAGAGGCTGTTACATCTTAATTTTGTTCAAAATTAGTACTGGGGAGTTTCTGAGGGTGTAAATAACTAATTCAGAATAATTTTTCATTTCTTGATTATCTCTAAAATTGGCACAGAGGAGTTTTCGAAGATATTGATTAAGGTTAGATTAAGAGTTTATAACTAATTTTTTGAAATTCACTATGGCGCAGTTTTTTTTTTAAATTTGCGTTATGGGGTTTTCGGGATGGTGAGTTACGAATCTGAAGTTGATTTTTTAAAATTAAATATGGCAAATACAATATCTGGGACTAAAAATTTTACATTTTTCCAGAAGAAATTATTTCTTAAAATTAAAGGTAGAGTTACGGCAGACTAAATATTTCTTTGGTCCAATTTCATTGAGAATAGTGGAATTATCAGAATAAAAGAAGTTTTCTTGTTAAATGTAATATATTTTACAAATTTTGATAAAATGGGTACTTTTTTGTAACTGCAAATATTGCGAGGTATACTAGGAATCTCGCCTAGTACTTAGTTTAAATAATTTAAGGGTATCATAACGAGTTCAACACTAAAAATCGAAAAATATATTTTTTTAAATTGATCCGACTCCTTAACTAAGAAGAGAATAATTGCAATATATATATATATATATATATATATATATATATATATATATATATATATATATATATATATATATATATATATATATGTTTATGCGGCTTTCACGGATTCCTCCGTGTGAGATGCAATAGCAGTGGATATATCCACATTATGCCGTTGTAGTGCTGAAATCACATTCAGCAAACATACAACTATATGCAGCTCCGTGTTTAAATGAAGTAAAATACCCACAGTAAATGCAAACTTCTCTCCATCATATCCTTTCTGTGTTAGAGATTGCACAGTTAGAATAAACTGTAATAAAACGCAATTTATCCTATTCCACCACCATTGAGATGATGGACCACCTGTACCACCATACCGAGAAGAAAGTAAAAACTTACCCTCCCCGCCACAGTGACACGGCAGAGGTACATGTTTCGTCTCTACTAGACTCATCAGGGTACCGACATGCACCTGGCTGTGCAAAGAACAGATCGGAAGGAAGCATGCAAATACTGAACGCGGCTTCGCCGACCTCCCGCCGGATGGCGTATATATGTTTATGCGGCTTTCACGGATTCACGGATGTGGATATATCCACTGCTACTGCATCTCACATGGAGGAATCCGTGAAAGCCGCATAAACATATACGCCATCCGGCGGGAGGTCGGCGAAGCTGCGTTCAGTATTTGCATGCTTCCTTCCGATCTGTCCTTTGCACAGCCAGGTGCATGTCGGTACCCTGATGAGTCTAGTAGAGACGAAACATGTACCTCTGCCGCATCACTGTGGTGAGTTTTGACTTTCTTCTCGGTATGGTGGTACAAGTGGTCCATCATCTCAATGGTGGTGGAATAGGATAAATTGTTATGTATTACAATTTATTCTAACTGTGCAACCTCTAACACAGAAAGGATATGATGGAGAGAAGTTTGCATTTACTGTTCGCATTTTACTTCATATATATATATATATATATATATATATATATATATATATATATATATACATATATATGAAATGGAAATTGAAATTTTTGAATTTACATACACATACAAAGAAGCTACAGAAAGAAAGCAATTAAATATAGTATTTCTCAATCTTTTTATGTTAATTACATTTTGTTAAGTATTAATTTGGCGCCAACTTAAAAAATTTCAATTTCATACAAAATTTATATTGTTATTTTTCGCTTCTTAGCGCTTTTTCAGACGTCGGTTCAATTAAAAAAATTGTAAAACAAAAATTATAACGAATTTTTGATTGCTGCCATTTTTTAAAAATTCTTTTATAAAATTTTATTATAATGCAAAACATTTATTAAATATTTGTATTTCTTCATTTTATATGAGATAATTTAAAATATTTTAAATGTATTGATTGCTTTGCACGTGGTTTTAAAAAACCTGTAAAAGAAATACGGCAAATTAAGTAAATGAATTTCATTAAAAAAAGATCAATTTTTGACCTGCGTTTGTATCGTATTCGATAAAAAAAGCTATTTACAATAAAAAAGCCATCAAAACTTTCCAATTCTATTGTATCACACATGACAAATAATTTTTGGTTCATGTTGTAACATCCTAACATTACTACGCTGCACTTTTGCAATAAGTGATGTAGATATATTGATGACTGCGGAAGTTATTTGGTAAGTTTTTTTTTCCTGATAATTGCTGGTTATTACAAGTAATTTTACTTAAATGCAATTTGGGTAATATCTACTTCCTGGAATTTTTTATTGGTCACTAAACTGCTTTTAAGGTTACTTTTATGAATTTAAAAACTAAATTTCAGCGGCGGACAGTAGCTTTCCATTTAAATTAGATTTAAAGTGAATAGTGGATCTGAAAATTAAGCTTCAATAGTAAAATGTCATCATAAAATCACCCAAATAAGTTGAGATTTATATTAGGGTGGCCGTTTATATTTCGGAGGCATTACATCGTCTATGTATTTGAGGTTATGTAATTTTTTTCTTTCTAAATTAATTCAGTGACTTTCCATTGTAATTTCTTAAATAAATCTAGTATTTTCTCTATAATACGTGGGTGTGATTGAATGTACAACTATGTTTTCTGAAGCCCGATTGTTCTGTATAATGATATAAATCGAACTTTTTTGTTAGCCATGTATTTATTACTCCCATGAACACTTTCTATTCTTAATGGTTTATAATTTTTTTAGTTCGGATTTGTCCCTCTCCCTGTATTTTAAGGCCTTTGTTAACTGTAATTGTATCTCTTTTTGTAAAAATTTAAAAAGGCCATTTTTAAAGTAACTAAACTTATCCTACAACTTTGATAAATTCATAAAATATCGGGACTTCGTTTCCATAATACCTAGAAAGTTTCACGAGGTTTGTCTATATGATATACCACTGGAAATCTCCATCCTACTTCCAAGGTTTTCCTATAAAAAAAAAACACATTCTAGTAACATATATTTAAAAATAAGTATGCATAGCAATGCGGAATGTGCACTTGAACTTGATAGATGAAAAGCAAATAAATCGATAATATGATGTTTTTAAAGGTGTGGTTAATTAGGAAAAAACCAAGATTATAGTTAATAAACCATGCCATTAATACATTCACTACTTTAAAGTGCCGAATTAAAGGATTATTTTAAGCAAAAACACTTATTTGTTAATTAAATTAGGATTTTATAGGTACCCTATAAAACTACTTTCTATTCTTAGGTTTATTTGCTTTGAGTACAGTAAAATTATCTCTGTGACATTAATTAATTTACCATGACACACATCCAAAAGATAAAACAATGAAGGAAATAGAAGAATATTTACCATTTCACGGATCTTTACTACTACTTTAAAGGCGATTTTGTAGTTAAGTTTATTTTCATATTTCTTTAGTCATAAGTAAATATTGCTAAAACTGCTAATAATCCCGAGCATGTGTAGAGATCTTTAATTGTATATATATATATATATATATATATATATATATATATATATATATATATATATATATATATATATGTTTATGCGGCTTTCACGGACTCCTCCGTGTGAGATGCAATCGCAGGAATTTGGTGTTATCAGTAAAAGTTTTTTTTTTATATATTTTTATTAATTATTTGTGAAGCAATTATAATATTAAAGACCCAAATATTTTTTTTGGTATTTTAGTATAGCATTTGTTATAATTTTTCATGGAGTTTTTAATTAATTAGTTTATTATATATTTGGCAAAGATTTTTTATATCTTGTTTGTCGTTAACGACATGCTTTTCTTTTTTAATGTGAATCATCTCCTTAATAAGCAGTTTATGGTAGTTTTGGTCTTGGGCTAATTTCCGTGTATTTGCGAAATCAAATTCGTGTTTTTGTGAGGATTCGTGCTTATGTAATGCAGTTGAAGCATTTTTGGTGTATTTGTGACCATTCAATCTATTATCCAAATATTGCGTTGTCATGCCTATGTATTTTTTTGGGCAGTTTAGGCAAGGTACAGCGTATATTAAATTTGACTTCTTTTTGGTTGCTACTTTACTTTTTAACGGAGTGAAAAGCGAAGACAAAAGCTTTTGAAATTTGTGGCATACAACAATGTCGTGTTTATTTAAGGTGTATTTCATTTTTTCTGAAAGTCGCTGAGTGTACGGCATAGCTATGTATTTTTTGTTACCATCTGGGTTCGCTGATTTGTCCATATTACTAGTATTATAAAATTTATAAATTAGTTGTTTAATAATTTTATTAATTTGGTATTCTAAAAAGTTATTTTCAATCAGAATCTTTTTGACTTTCTTAAGTGTTTCGGTTCGATATTCAGGAGACGTTAATGTTAGTGCTCTGTCTGTTAGACCGATGACAACGCTGTTTTTTGAGATAGGGGATGGTGTCAATTATAGTTCAAGTATCGACCAGACCATGTTTCTTTTGTATACCACTTCATCTTAAGGCATTCATCAACATTGTTTCTTATTATTGTTAAGTTTAAAAAGTTAATCTTACTGTTTTGTTCGATTTCTGATGTAAATTGTAATTTGGGGTGAAAGTTATTGAAACAATCTAAAATGTCTTGTACATGGGTTTCTGGAACGGCAGTAAGGCAATCATCAACATATCTTTTGAAAAAAGTTATAGGGATATTAGTATTATTTAAGACAGTTTCTTCCAAATATTCCATTTCAAGTTGTGCAACTGTGGAAGATATGGGTGATCCCATGGCACAGCCATCTAATTGTTGGTAAAAAGTATTTTGGTTTTGGAAGTAATTATTAGTTAACGTTAGATTTATAGATTCTATAAAAAGATCTTAATTAAGGCTGGTATGTTCCTTTAAAATCTCTTTTCTTTTATTATTTGATTTAAAAGTTTATTAGGTATATTGGTATATAATGATACTACGTCAAGAGAAAGTATAATATAATTATTTGGAATTTTTGTCTTGTTGATGAATTCCTTAAAACCAAAAGAGTTTTTTATATAATATTCATTTTTACAAGTAAAAAATTAATTAAATAATCTTCGTGCGTGTAATTTAATCGCCCTGGCATGATTATTATTAATGAATGTCAAATGGCAAGAAATAGTGATAATTCTGTAGGGTTCAATTGTTTTATTTTCGCCACGCCTCGTCGTCATGGCCAACTAATAACAAAATTTAAAAGCCGTATAGCATTTTTACAATAGAAAAATGTTGAATTGCCAATATTGTGAAAACTACAAATTTTTGGAATAGACAAACTTACACAAAGTTATCGTAATTTTTAATGCTTAATATGATAAAATTATAAAAATAAGTGTTTTCTATTTGAAAAAATTGACTTTTGACGATATTTTGAATATAATTTTCATTCTTCTTTTTTGACCACTCTGTACGCATAACTTTCGAACTATCATGAAAAGACTACTAAAGTCGATCTTCGTCTACAAGAAAACTAACCCAAATTAAATAATACAAACTTATAATTAAGTTTTGCTACGCAAAGATCATTTTTGACATAAAAATTTAAGTATGTCGAAAACGGTAGGACTTAAGTATAGAACATTATACTTGAAATATGTCTAAAATTTTACGTGTAAATCAAAAAATGGAATAATATGTAGGATATTCCATTTAAAATAAGCATGTTGACATCTACTTCCGGTATAACAAAAAGTGTTTTAAGATAAATTATCTCGAAAACCTAACGTTCTGTATGGATACGATTCCTTATTTTTAATAAAGGAAACCTGCACTTCTTCCACCTGTTTTAAATCTAAAAATCATAAAATTAAATTGAATTTTTGAAAATATTTTGTACGTGTACTGTAAGTGACGTATTTCAAGGATTTTGAAAAAAAATATAATAAAAAAGGGTGAGTTACCCCAAATATTTTTTTATCTCAAGTTCTAATGGAGATATATTCACAAAACAAAAAGGAAATTACTTGTTTTTTGGAACAAAGTAAAATTATGGTAGTTTCATCACTACAGATGTGAGCCCTCATTTTTTATAATGGTAAGCGTGCACTTCCTTCACGTATTGTAATTCTAAAAATTATAAAATTAACAGTAAATTTTTCGAAAATTTTTTTTTATGAATAACATAAGCAAGCGTGTTTCGGGGTTTTCAAAAAAAATAATAATAAAAAGAGTAAGTCACTCCAAATAGTCTTTTTTACAAATCTCGAATTCAAATCAAATACTGCTGTGTTTCAATGTCAAGAAGCTCATTTAATGTTGCAAATTAATGAACGAATTTGAAACATATTTTTAACATGCAAGTTGAAAACGTTACTAAGCAACGCAGTCAGTTTCTATCGTGGCTAGATAGATATTTTTATAGTATCTTTGGTGTTAGAAACATTTCTTAAATTAAAAGATTTTTAATTAGTTTTACTTTAGGGAAATAGCTTTCTGACAAACTATATTATGATTTGTTTTAGCAAATGGAATGGGCGCCAAGATTTTGTGCCAAATGTATTGCTCAGCTCGTAAGATATTTAACACAGCACCCAAGAGGCGTAAGAGCTGACGATTTACATTTAATAGGTTACAGTGTCGGTGCCCATATTTCAGGATTGGTAGCGAACTATCTCGATCCCGTTCTGGATGGCAAGCTTGGTAGGATAACAGGTATGTCATAAAAATATATACGGAAATATACACAAAAATAAATAATCTTTTGACTTAGGGGTTTATTTAATTGTCTTAAATACATTTAAAATATTTTGAAGGTTTTTAGACTATGAAAAGCCTTTAAAAAAGAAATTATTTGATATTGAGTTGAAGCTATGGAGATTTTAGAGGTTCTGTTGGTGGGTATCTGGGGTTTGAGCATTGAGAACAGTTTAAATAAGACAAATACGCTAATGAATACTAAAATATACATTGATATACCCAAATATATTTCTCTTTTACACACTTATATTTATTTTTATAGGTTTAGATCCAACAATATTCTTCTATATGGGTAAAAATACATCCAAGGACCTGGATCCTACAGATGCCCACTTTGTAGATATCTTGCATACAGGAGCAGGTATTCTAGGCCAGTGGGGTCCTAATGGACATGCAGATTTTTATATTAATGGTGGATCTAGTCAGCCAGGGTGCGCCAGTGATACAGTTTTTAGTAAGTCAAATTTAGTTAAAGGAGAAAAAGCAGTAGTCTATTAAAAGATGACAAAAAACCTTCCTCACTGCAGCAATTGACCATTATTTCGGACAGAGTACATTAGTATTCCGTAACAAAAGTCTTAGGGGATTTTAATTTTTTATTAGAAATGATTTTTGTATATATATATATATATATATATATATATATATATATATATATATATATATATACATATATATATATATATATATATATATATATATATATATATATATATATATATATATGTATATATATATGTTCTCAAAGTGGAGTCATTTATTGTAACAGCTTGTAGAACTTGTAAAGGGAAATCGATTTACCAAAAATCGTTTATATAAAATTTGGTAAGACGATTTCTCTTTACAAGCTGTTAAAATAAATGACTCAACTTTGAGAACGCCTTGTATATTACGTGAGTTCTACTAAATTAGCAATTGGGTGTGGTATCCTTTCCCCATCAGTACGCCCTAGAAAAGATATGAAAAACACTGAATTTATCACTATTTTTTTTTAGAAACCTTAGCATGTGACCATACCAAAGTAACACCCTATTTTATTGAATCTATCATTACCAAGAAAGGATTTTGGGCTTTTCCTTGTCCGACCCTTATAAGTTTCATGTTTGGTTGGTGTACACCCGAAGAACAGGACTATGTTCTTATGGGCGAACATGTTTCACGTCAGTAAGTTGTCATTTGAAATATTATTACATATTACAGGTCACATGATGACGTAAGTCAAGGAAATTAGTTTATCTTATCTGATGCCAGGAAGTTACAAAACTCTTTTATTTTTTAGAGCAAGAGGGATTTATTACGTACGAACCAACGCTGATCCTCCATGGGCTCAAGGACCTCCACCTGAAATAAAACAAAGATTGGCAAGACGAGCGTTGCCACTTTTGCAGGAACTTAAAAAACGTGTTGGCAATTGAAACTAAATATTAAAAACCATACTACGCAATTAGTATCTTATTTAGGACATTGTAGAGCATAATTTTCAAGATGGTATTTGTGTTAAGTATTTATTTTCAAAGGCTAGTATATAAAGAGATTTTAGATTAATGGAGCCCGTTGAGCCTTATCCAAACCATACCGATATTTACATTCAAATTTGAAGAAAAAACTATACAATTTCAGGCGTCACAACATAGTCTGGTATTCCACCACACACAGGAAAGCCGAGCGTACGCCAGACATTTATTTATTTATTTATTTTTGCAATTACAAAATATTTTACCATTGTTCACAATTTAATTCAATTCGTTTCACAAACACAATTAAATCAAAATGAAATCACTAGTAAAAAAAAAAGAAGAAGTGCAAATTGTCACAAATTATATCAAAATGACCAGAAAAAAGTGACCAAATATGGAATATCATTTTGTTTTTTTGACATAAAAAAATTCTTTCACTAAATAAATATTTTTAATGGTAATAATAATCAGTCATATATTTTCGCTTGACATGGTAACAGTATAGTATTTTTAATATTAATTATCATTATTAAAGTTATTCAGAAATTAAAATCTATTTATGAAATAAATATCCAAATATGGATAATTAGAATAAGGCATATCGGACCAGCGCAGTCATTATGTGTCCAGAACTCACCCAGCAGATATTTGCCCCACATTTCTCCTTGAGTATCTTTGGAAAAAAATCGTTGACAGAACATTTATTCTGCATTTGCAGAATCAGGAGCTTTTTATTCCCTTACGGCACCAGATCCCCTGTATGTATGAACCTGGACTCAGGGTCAACAGGATCATACAGATTTACAAGCTCAACGGATTCACACACCCTCCAGCGGTTATTGACTCATACCAGGTATATAAAGACACCAAAAATATGAAGCTTTGTGGGGACCCTTTTCATGTTATTGGGTCCTTGGTGGCGTGATCTTGTGCACTTCCTACAAACTTTCGGACGGTCCGCGCGGTTACAGGAAGAACTGCTTTCTGGATCGGTTTATACAGATGCTCAGTAAGGCCCAGTCCCTTGATGTTTTGCAAGAGGTTCTTTGGTATTACTTCAGTTGTTGATAGTATCATGAAAATCGTGTGGACGCTGTCCGCTGCCCACTATCTGCGGATTTGCACCTCTAGATCTCTGTATTTGGTGATATCCTCATTGTATTTTGGTCTTAGGTTGTTGTTATTAAGTATAGCAATGTCAATCCGTGTAGTTCGCCTATTACAGGATCATTATTAGTTTCATTTATTTCTGTTTTTTCCTGTCCCGTCTGTCTTTTCAATTTCTTTTCTTTTTCTATTTTCTTCTTACTTTTCTCTATCAGA
Organism: Diaprepes abbreviatus; assembly: GCA_034092305.1. Taxonomy (NCBI): domain Eukaryota; kingdom Metazoa; phylum Arthropoda; class Insecta; order Coleoptera; family Curculionidae; genus Diaprepes; species Diaprepes abbreviatus. The sequence continues at coordinate 40,261 of JASJET010000041.1, forward strand.
TCATTTTTATAAGGTGACAAAGTTATTACTGCTGCCACGGCAGCTTTTCTATTCCTTTCAGATATTTTCGTCTTTTTAATTGATGCTGAACTTATGCCATAATGAGATACGAGGCCGAGGTTGCTGCAATTAAATTTGGAAGTTAAAGGTTTATATCTAGGTTTGGAGACTAATGTTTCTGTTGAAATGAAGTTGCTAGGTTCAGATGAGAAGTTTGAACGTTCTCGTTCTGTTTCAGATCTAGATCCAAAGACTGATGTTACAACCAAGTGGAGGGATCAAAAATCTACATAAATACCAAGTGATCTGGAATTGGTAACTGTCTTTCATAACATGGAGATGTTGATTTAGTTTGGGAAATATTTATACAATAATCTTTAACAGCATCTTGTTCCATGGCATTAAAGTCTAGAGCGCTGAATAAATTTTTATTTCATGGCAAGAGTACTATGAGACGGAACTCATTTACTGAAATCTCGCCCGATTTTACTTTCACGTAAGTTCTGCGGAAAAGTTTCACAATATCGAAGAGGCCAGTGTAATTAGCATTATCTGTCAAATTTTAATTTTTTTCCAGCAAAAAATCAAAAGTGGGATTATATCTTAAAATATCGAAAAAAGTTATTAGAAGAAGTTTTTCTAAATGCAATTTCTAGTCCACATGCAAAATTTCAGCTGTATAAGATAATTTAGATTTTTTGCCCATTTTTTGTAAATTGCACCACTGTTGCAAAATAAAACTCAAAGCAACCTACATAAAACTTCTTAGTTTTGACAATGCTATTATCACAACCTTACTATCTGGGCATATGTTTATCATCCTATTCTTGTTTGTACCCCTTCATAGAGATGGCGACACTGCAGTATAGCACAAATTCCCGCTGTAAAAATAGTCGTACTATGGCATTTTATTGTGTCTTCAACTATATACTATAGGGAAATGCTCTCATTCCATATTAGGGATGCTATTCCATATTTAATCACTTGATTCTAATGATAAGCAACATTGTCGGGTTCGTCGTGGAACACACTGTATGTTTAGGTTTCATTACTTTTTAGTTCAATTTTACTCGTGTTCACACGTGACACATTTTACTGGCCCTTGCGCCTTTGGACAATCTAAAAAGGGACAGAACAGTAGTAGTACAGTAATAGTCGTATCGTATAGTACTCGACGTATTGCACGTCTCCCGCCTTATTGAAAAGGCTTATCGTTTTGCTCTCAAATATATTGACTCTCGCCTCAAAACTACTCCGAAATACAGTGATAGTGTCCCCGATTCCTGGTTCCTGTATGGTGAAGCTTGGAATTATTCTGGTGGCCACCAAGAAGAATTTAGTGAAGTGATTTCGACTACAAGGTAGGCCATTTTAGTATTTGTGTCACGCTGTCGCCGTATTTTGTATAATTTCTCATCTCCTCAATTAAACCTATATACAGTCCACTCTTTGTCTCAATCCCCTACATATTTTTTGGCCACTTCGAACCGGATCTTCATTTTTTATTCACAAAATTAAAAATTTTCTTTAATTAATTAACATTTTGCAAAATTTTCTTTGAGAATGTACCAGTTCTAGAATTTTATCGTTGGCCCTTTAAAAGTCTCGAAGGCGCACCTGTCACACGCAATTTCATGGTCGTACTCCCTCCATACCGCTGCATAAAATATTTGAATTTTTAACGCATTGGAAACTACTGAAATCGCGTACTTTTAAAGAACAAAAAATAGTAATATTTTTTGTTGATTTATTTTATTAACTGGCTCTCAATTGATCGATTAGAAAAGTAAATAATAGATTTTAAAATGTCAAAACTGGATATATACATTGCTCGCAGAAATGCTGCTAATTCTCGCATTAAAGAATTATTGAATATCGCGGAAAAAGCTCAAACAGATCAAAATGTACGTTTACATTTTAAAATGCGCTATAAAATGTTGGAAAATATTAAAGATGATTTTGATAAAAATCATTCGAATATCGTTGATTTAATAGCAAGCGTGGAAAACAAAGATGCTCTTTTAAAAACCGAAGCCACTTTTAGGGAACTTGTCGATTTTGATTATTTTGAAATTCAGGCTATTTATTATAGTATTTTTGAATCTGAACCCCTTGTCAACTTAAATGTCTCTCATTCTGCGCCATCCCAAAATAATGGTAGGTTGCCCAAATTGGAAATACCGGTTTTCTCTGGTGATATTCGAACATGGAAAACATTCTATGATTTATTTAACTCGCTCATACATACTAATTCCAATTTGAGCAACGTGGAAAAATTTAGCTATTTGATAAATTCTCTCGATAAAGCCCCTCTTGCTCTAGTTAAATGTACACCTTTATGTGATGCAAATTATTTAATTGCCTATAATGCTCTGGTTAATAGATACGAAGACCCTAGACTTATTGCTATAACTCACTGGCAAGAAATACAGGGTACTAAAAAACTGTCTGATGATTATTCGGTCAGCTCTTTGAGAAATCTCGTGGACAAGTTTGAAGAAAACTTGGCTGCTTTAAATAATTTGCATTACCCAGTTAAACAATGGGATTTTGTACTATTTAATATATTAATGGAACGGTTAAATCACAGTTTAGCTACACGTTTTGAAATTGATTGTCATACTGAATTAAAAAACCCAGCAAATCGCTCAAATAATTTTGGTATTTTGAAAGACTTTTTACAAAAACATTGTGATGCTCTAGATGCTGTTTCTGTTACTTCTTCTCCAGTAAAATTACAGTTTCCTAAAAATAAAATAAAAACATTTCTAAACAATACCGATGGCAAAGAAAAATGCCCTTTTTGTAATAAGTTACACCCCATTTATAGTTGTCAAACCTTTTTATCAAAATCCCCTCAGGAACGGTATAATATAGTTAAAACCAAAAGAATGTGTATAAACTGTTTGGGTACAAGGCACCTTTCGCCTTCATGTACATCTCTTCGCACTTGTCGTAAATGTTCTCTAAAACATCATACACTTTTACATTTTGGTTCAGAATTTAAGCCCTCATCTTCTCAAAATGTTGTTTCTCATCCTCAGAGTTCTCAAGTTGTTTCTCATACATCCACGCATGCGCCTACTCAAGTTTCCCATTTGGCGGAAAGCTCTCTCGGTACAGGTGCATTGCAGTCACATTCAGATAAAGACAATTTGCCTAACAATAATTTTCCAGATGTTAACTCTTACGTTGCTAATTTACCTCGTAACCATACTGTTCTCTTGTCCACCGCGGTCATAGAAGTCAAAGATGCGTGGGGACAATTTCAAAAAGTCCGTGTATTACTGGATTCCGCAAGTCAGGCTAATTTCGTTACTAAAAAGTGTTGTAAAAAACTGGGTTTGGATTCTTATTCTCTAAATATTTCCATAGGTGGGTTAGGACCTATGGCTACCAAGGCTACGCAAGGTGTTGCTTGCACAGTTCGTCCTCATTTTTATTGTGAACCTTGTTTAACTTTAGAATTTGTTGTTTTACCGCAAATCTGTGCCGATTTGCCATGCGCTGACTTACCAGTAAAACATTTTAAAGAATTTTTGAATTTAAACTTAGCTGATCCAAATTTTAATATTTCTTCTTCGATTGACATGCTCATCGGTGCTGAAGTTTTTGGCTCTTTATTGAAAGGTGAATCAATTTGTTTTGATTACCACAAACCCTCCGCTGTTAATACGTCTTTTGGATGGATACTTATGGGCAAAGTATCTCTTGAAAATAATTATCGCATAGGAACGTTTTGTACTTTAACTCAAATTGAAAATTGTATAAAAAGACTGTGGGAGCTAGATCAAGTCGCTCAAACCCCCAAGCTTTCTCCCGAGGAGAACGCTGCTGAACATATATTTGTTGAATCTCATGATAGAACTCACACTGGTAGATACGTAGTAGCTCTCCCCTTCAAAAATTCCTCTTCTCCTAATTTTTGTGATTCTCGCGACATCGCTCTTCGTAGATTTGTGAACTTGGAGCGTCGTCTGAAAAATAATCCCTCGCTTTATCAAGACTACTGCAATTTTATGCAAGAATATCTATCAGCTGGACACATGGAACTTATTGAAGATCCCTTAGAAGCACCCCACTCTTACTATATTCCTCATCATTGTGTTTTACGCCCAGAGAGTCAGACGACTAAATTAAGGGTCGTTTTTGAGGCCTCTACTAAAGATGCAAATCATATATCATTGAATGACACCCTTTTAATTGGTCCCAAGCTTCAGTTAGATATTTTCACTCTGCTACTGCGCTTTAGACTTTGCGTTGTAGGGTTTACAGCTGATATCAAGCAGATGTATCATCAAATTTTGGTTACTAAAAGTCACTGTGATTATCAAAGAATATTATTTCGCTTCTCCCAAGACGAATCTATTAAAGATTATCGTTTACTAACAGTGACTTACGGTGTATCTTCGGCTCCATTTTTGGCGATTCGTACTCTTCAGCAACTGGCTAATGATTACCAGGCAAATTATCCTCAAGCCTGTCAAGCATTGAAAAATTCTATTTATGTTGATGACTTGATCTGCAGTTGCGATATTGTTAGCGAAGCTGTACAGCTTCAACAGGAGCTCGTCGAGCTCTTGCGACTTGGTGGTTTCGAGCTGAGAAAATGGGCCAGTAACAATCCACAGTTATTGACTCATTTACCGCAATCTTGGCTGCAAATTGATCCTCTTTCATTTGATAATGATCAGGAAAATATGGTGAAAATTCTGGGACTTCAATGGCAACCCAAATTGGATATCTTTACGTATAACGTAAGTGTTATTGAAACCTCCTGTACAAAACGTAATATTTTGTCAGATTTAGCTCGCATATTTGACCCTGAAGGATTTTTAACCCCAGTTGTCCTTTTTGGTAAACTTATAATACAAAAACTCTGGACACTTGGGCTTCAGTGGGACGAAGTTCCACCTGAAGACATTGTAATTAAGTGGCGCAAATTTAAGGGTGAATTACCTCTACTCTCTAGTTTTCAATTACCTCGTATTCTCCTCTCTCTCGATTATTTGTTTTGTGATATTCATGCATTTTGTGACGCTTCCTCCTACGGCTATTCAACCGTTATATATTTTCGATACGAAACGTCCCAAAATCAAATAAAAACTTCTTTTGTAGCTGCAAAATCTCATGTTGCGTCATTGAAAACGATTTCTGTTCCTCGTTTAGAATTATGTGCAGCCGTACTCCTTTCAGCTCTCTTGATTTCGGTTTTGTCTGCGTTTGAAGACAAAATTAATTTTCGTCGGATTTATGCGTGGTCAGATTCGACTGTAACTCTATCCTGGATAAAATCGTCTCCTCATAAGTATAATACTTTTGTTTCCAATCGTCTTACTCATCTTCAAGAAAGGAATGCACCTACTCGTTGGTGTTATCTTCCTTCCGAACACAATCCGGCTGATTGTGATTCTCGGAGCTTATTACGCTCTCAGTTGCTTGACCATTCGCCATGGTGGGCGGGGCCCTTTTTTCTCTCAGAATCAGAAGAGCTTTGGCCAGATTTTTGTAGAACGTTCAAGTTTACGGAAACTGCTTTGGAGCAAAAAAAGACTGTTTTGTCCACCTTAGTTCCACCTTGGGACTTCTTTTTAGATCTTCTTGATAGATTTTCCTCCTTGGATAAAATAATACGCATTTTGTGCAGAGTTCTGCGTTTTATCTCGAATAAGAAAACGCAAGATACTCTTTCGGAACCATTTTCCGGAACTCTAATATGCTTATTTAAGTACATTCGAAATGTTATATTGCTTGTTGAACCGGGTATCCTGAGGGTGGGCGGACACCAATCGTACTCCCATCTATCTTTTAGAAAGTTACATCCTGGCCAACCAACCCTACTGCATTTGATTGCTCAAAAATTGTGGATTTTATATCCTAAGAAACCTATTCGCTTGCTTTCTCGTTGTTACAAGTATATAACAACCATTCTCAAGTCTTCTCAGCCTACTATGGAAGGTATTCCTAAGGCTCGTTTTATTTTTCATTTATCTCGCGTTGTTGGTACCCAAATTTTCTCTTACACAGAGTGTAACACAGTTTTAGTCTTAATTGAAGCGTTGGTAAATGTCCGACATCTTTTAAGTTTAGGTTTAAACGATCTTAAAGCTCGTACATCGGAACATTTTTTGAATTTGGAACCCTTAAACTCCTTTATGGAACCGGACTTGACCTCGTTTACGCTCGGACAATTGTCTCGCTTTCAATTACTACAAGCCTTACATCAGCATTTCTGGGTAAGGTGGAACAAAGAATATTTACACACTTTGATGCAACGCAGCAAATGGACTGAGTCGTCAGTTCCTATTCTCAAGGATACTCTCGTGTTGTGCAAAGACGAACACGCACCGCCCTTAAAATGGCATTTAGGCCGGGTGTTAGAGGTGCATCCGGGTGCGGACGGAGTTACGCGCGTTGTGACTGTGCGTACCGCGCAGGGTAATTTCAAAAGACCTGTAACTAAAATATGTCCACTACCTCAAAATTAAAATTATATTTTTTTTTTTTGGTTTATTACTCTACTTTAAGTTTTTTTTTATTTGGATGGTACAGAAATATTTTTTTTCTTTTTGTTTATAAAATGTCTCATTTTAGGTGGGCGGTATGTTTAGGTTTCATTACTTTTTAGTTCAATTTTACTCGTGTTCACACGTGACACATTTTACTGGCCCTTGCGCCTTTGGACAATCTAAAAAGGGACAGAACAGTAGTAGTACAGTAATAGTCGTATCGTATAGTACTCGACGTATTGCACGTCTCCCGCCTTATTGAAAAGGCTTATCGTTTTGCTCTCAAATATATTGACTCTCGCCTCAAAACTACTCCGAAATACAGTGATAGTGTCCCCGATTCCTGGTTCCTGTATGGTGAAGCTTGGAATTATTCTGGTGGCCACCAAGAAGAATTTAGTGAAGTGATTTCGACTACAAGGTAGGCCATTTTAGTATTTGTGTCACGCTGTCGCCGTATTTTGTATAATTTCTCATCTCCTCAATTAAACCTATATACAGTCCACTCTTTGTCTCAATCCCCTACACTGTACATAAAAAAATCTTGTAGTTATATCCCAAAACTGTAGTATATATTATACAATATTTATCTTGCCAAAAACAAAGGAAATGCGGTACGTTCCAACGCGTTACTAATATCTGTTTTTTAATAAAATATTGTAATGCAATAATTCCTAATATCTGGGTAGAAATTAGTTCAATTTATTTTTTAAGTTGTTACCAAACGTTTGTAAAAGCCAGTGTGTGTACATAATTAAAACAAGAAAAATGATGTCACTAGGAATTTGATACTCGTCTTGCGTGTTTGAAGTACTTTAGAAACGCTAGTTTTTCCTATTTATATAACGTGGACGACTCAATTTCTGTGTAATTACTTTTGTTATACCTATATATGTATAAATAAGAAATTGTCCTTACCTGTTTTAGTTATAAGTTTATATTTAGGTGCTTTTGTATATGTATTAACTGCAACTCAAATTTCTAACCAGTGATAGTTTTATTTGCAATATTTAATGAAAATGTAGAAATATTTTAGTTCTTTAATACCAACACTGTGATTATAGAAGTAGTCCTATAAATAAAATTTTTTAAAAAACGAAAGTTTTTTATTTTTCGGTTCCGTCCCAAACAGCACAAATACGTCTTAAAGACGTCCATAAAACGTTTGATCTCAACATTCAGGACGTCTTATGGATGTCCATTAAAGTCGAATGACGTCCATAAGACGTTGTATAGACGTTTTATGTTACAACTGGTAACGTCTTTAAGACATTTGCTTACAACGTCTTGCGGACGTCCCTTCCCAACATTAAAACAACATATTCCACCAATAAAATTATGTACATTAAAAAGGGTCCCTTTAATTTTTTTGTTTGTCTTGTTTACAAAGTCAAACCGTAAGTCCAAGAAATAACTTTAATTAAGAAAAAATCAAGAGCAAAATATACACTACCATTTTAAATAACTACAAGTTCCGCATGAATAATTTGCTTTAAAAAATATGTTCAACATAATCTTTTTATACAAAAAAAAATACATAACTTAAGCATAATGTAAACTTTTTCTAATTTGAAATTGAGGAAGTGAGGTAGAAGAGCAAATATTTTCAGAACTACTACTGTTCGAACTATAAGCGAACCTATCAAATTTGGGCCTTAGTTTATCCCTTCGATATAATAACTCTAAAAGGTAGACTATCAACAAAATAAAAGTTTATTGAAATAAAAAGTACACAAATCTTTAAATAGTTTTAAAAACAAGAATTTTTATTTAGTCGAATAACAAATCTGGTCTGATGCCCTTTTCAGCCATGTCTGGATTGAAATTTCCTCATTCTTCCGACTTTTTGCCAGTCCTGTTGTCTCTGTAAATCCTAATAACAAACTGATTTTAATTTTATAGGATAAAGTTTATCATTTGTGGGAGTAAATTTTTTGATATTTTTGTGAATTTTTATAATTGTCCTCTACTATAGAATCGTGACTTATGCTATTTCAAGGTTAATATGAATAATGAAAGACAGAACTTACTCATAATAAGTCTCGCCAAGTTGGAATCGTAGAACTTTCTCTTTCCTTTTCGTACTAATCAACTGTACATGGTAATTTTACAAGCTCGCTTTACAAAGTCATATATGCTCCCTACTCCCAGTTTTGAAATTTCTAAAACCTTAAACAAAATTACTTCTTGTAATTAACAAAACTCTATTTTCTATGTTCTTCACTACATAGTATAAAACAAAGTCGCTTTCTCTGTCCCTATGTCCCTTTGTATGCTTAAATCTTTAAAACTACGCACCGGATTTTGATGCGGTTTTTTTCAATAGATAGAGTGATTCAAGAGGAAGGTTTATATGTATAATAACATCCATTAAATAGTGGAGAAATACTGTTATTTTTGAGGTTTCTAATGTGATGTCGTTAATTATCATATTTTTTTCCGCTTACATTGCAAACGCAGGCTGAACCCTACGAGATTTATCAAAATAATGTACTAATTATTTGTACACATTGAAAAGGTCTACAGAAAACTCCGCGATGGTATATGTCTATCTCTCATAGATATCCCACAATAACATTTTTTTGTCATTTACTTTTTACGACAAATAATGGCAAATTTTGAAGCGATTTTAACCAATACAGCATTAATCCTTATCCAATTAAATAGCTTAAATATATTGTTGATTTAATATAGATCTATATGGTCCTTTACAGCACAAGATTTAAATGAATATTTTCGAAGATATTACAGATTTAAAATTGCGGGAAGTAGCGCTTGCGGCGGTACTGGCCGACCGGGGCGGCGGCAGCGTGCCTATAAATAGCGCGTCGGAGGCCGATGTAATAATTGTTGTAAAAATAAAATAAATAGTCACAGTTTTTCTGTAGTGTATTTAGTATCAGCATTGCACCCGTGCGAAGCCGGGGCGGGTCGCTAGTTAAATATAAACTAATCATCAGGAACAAAATAAATCTTACAGGTTTCATTAGTGAAGCACTCCATAAACAAACATTTCGCCTTCCACTTCATTAGTAATATTTCTTGTAATATTTAGGACCGGGTCTGGATGAGCTGTGGAAGCCTTTTTCGCACAGATAATATTTTTGAAGATTTCATTTCATACTTCTAACATAGAGTTACTACAAAAATATAAGCGGTAAAGCATTCGGGAATTTCCTGTAACACAACCTGTAAATAACGTTACTGTTTTTCCTAAGTACATATGATTCTCGATCTTACCTTAAGTATTACATAAACACGAATAAAAAAGATTTTCAGAGGAACATAGATAAATAAAATATTTTAATAAAATTCTTCCAAAAGGTAAATTTTCACAGTCGGCACCCCAACAACATTAAAAATGAATAACGACATGACGAAACACAAATACAAAACTGAAAAATGACAGTTAACAGAAACAAAAGGCGGGTTTTTTTAAAGTTATAGTTTCGCTGGCATCACATTGTTATTGGTACATCAAACAGTCTGTGACAAAAAGCACCAAAGTATTGATAAAAAAGATCACGCAAAAGTTCTATTAACCAAGGTCGTAGTGAGGCTACTAAAAATTTGTCGTTCAATCAAAAATTTTAACCTCAACTTGTATTCAGCTGAGCTCTGTGCGGCGTTGCAAACTTATTTATTACCCAACTGCGACAAAATCCATAGGGAAGGAAATGCTTTTTAGTTTTTATCAACTAAATTATTCACAACTGTATTTATTTTCATATAAAATGTAGTATGTAGACTTTTAAAAGATATCTTAAAGACGTTGTATATAGACGTCTTATGGACGTCTTTAAAACAACGTCTATAAGACGCCTTATTTATGTCTTAAGACGTTCAGACATAATCTGGATATAAAAATGACGTCTATAAGACGTCTAGTGCTGTGTGGGGTATCGTCATATAGAAGTATCAATTATCCATCTGTGTTTTTATGTAAGATATTATACAGTGTGACCAGTAAAGTCCGCATCATATGGCCTATGAGGCCTTTATAAGAGATGCTGAGCAAAATATAAACAGTGATCCGTCCAGTTTTTGGACTTTTGTTCAAAGTAAAAAATGCTCAATCACACATTCCAGCTATAATGAACTACGACAATCATCCCTTTCATGGGTCTCATAATATTTTCTCATAGTTCGCGGAGTACTTCAAGAGTCTCTATAAAGACTCAGAGCCCTATGAGATTTCTACTTCTAGGGAACCTTCAGAAACCTTTAATGTTCCCATAATCACACCAACGAATGTTTCTTGAACCTACAAGTCACTTAAGAATAAGGTCACATCTGGCCCAGATAGTGTTCCTAGTTTTCTGGTGAGGGACTGTTCCATTGTTCTGAGCTCTTCTCTTTGTCATATCTTCCAACTGATTTTGAAGAGCGAGTTTTTTCCGGAGGTCTGGAGGATTGCCAAAGTTTGTCCTGTTCTATCTAGTTGAACTATCGTGGTATTACAATCTTATGTAATTTTTCCAAGGTCCTCGAGATTATCTTGCAGAAATACTTAGTTACTAAATTCAAAATCGATTATTGACTGACCAACACGGCTTCTTTTCTAAAAGATCAGGTATGACTAATCTTTGCTCTTTTCCTCTTACGTTTGCGATGTCCTAAACAGCAAAAGTCAAGTTGATGTTATTTACACTCATTTCCGTAAAGCTTTTGACCAAATCGACCATCACATATTCTTACAGAAAGCCTCTGTCCTATTCGGCTTCTCTTACGACCTTGTTTTTCTCTTGAAATCCTACTTATTTAATCGTAGTCAGATTGTGCAAGTAGAAAAATTTAAATCTGCTAGATTTACTCCAACGTCAGGTTTCCCCCAGGGTTCGAACTTGGACCCACTTCTCTTTAACATATTTATAAACGATTTTGTCTCCCAGTTGGACTGCCATAGAGTGCCCTATGCTGATAATTTAAAAATATTTCAACGCATTGATTCTGTTGCAGACTGTTTGTCCCTTCAGGCCAGTATTGATATGATCAGTCAATAGTTTGTGGCTAATAAGCTAGATCTTAACATCTCTAAATGTAATGTTGTTTCTTACTCTCGAACAAAAAATCCTGTTCGGTTTAATTACCATATAAATAGTTCTATCATCAATAGGTGCTACACTGTGACGGACCTGGGTGTCGTCTTCCATGCGAGTTTCTCCTTTATTCCCCACATTGATCAGATGGTGGCTAGCACATCTCGAACATTGGGTTTTATTCTGCAAAACTGCAAACTTTTTTCTAGCACAGCCACTTTCAAACTGCTGTATTATAGTTACATAAGATCGAGACTAGATTATGGATCAATTGTGTGGTCCCCCATATACAATTGTCAAGGCCTTGGCATAGAGACCGTCCAAGGGAAACTTCTAAAATATTTAATATTTAGAGAGGACAATATTTATCCTCAGTGGGGTTTCAATCATGACCACATTCTCACAAGATTTAAGGAATTACCATTGGTTGTACGTCGTAAATCCCAATCCGTATCATTTCTCTATAAGCTTCTGAACGTGAGAATTGATTGTCCATTTTTGTTACTGCAACATTTCACGTTCCACGTGTTGATGCCAGGCATCTATCAGCTTTCTACACTGCCCTTGCTAGGGCAAACATTTTATTCCAATGTTCCATTTACAAAATGTGCAACAATTTTAATCGTGTTTCTACATTATGCGACATGCATTTTGACGGTCTAACAACTATACTGAAACATCTGCGACGTGGGATTAGCCTAACCGTTTAAGGCGCTAGGACTGATAGGGACGACCACGGCCAGGCGCGAGTTCAAGCCCCGTGCACGGTAACTTACTTATTTAAGTTGTCAGACTATTAGAAGATAGTCCCACTAGTCGGTAGACACTTGACTGACAAAGAGTGTAAAACTCGGGGTTAGATGAGTGTCGAGGACCGTGGTTCGGAACCCACGTTAAAATGTAGGCCCAGTCGCTAAATGGTCTCCGCTTCCGATGCAACTTTAAGCCCCAAATCTTTGACTTTGACTTTGAAACATCTGCGCAAGGTGTCTGGGTATCCTTTGCAGCTCAATATTCAAATGAATGGTGAATTGATTGTAAATCGGTTTTTAGTTATAGTTTTAAATTATCTGTAGCTTTAGTTAGTTTATTTACTTTATTAGTTTATTTACTTTATCCTATTAGCTTGTTTACCCACGTTTAAATTTCCTGTAATGGGCCGTTGGCCTGTTCAAAAAGCTATTTATTTATTTCTTTATTTATTATCATATGGTATTTTTTTTTTATTAATAGCTTTGTACGAAATTCGACTCTGGCAACAATTTCTGCTTCGCTCGAGATGAAAATTAACCAAAAAAATAGTAGTCACGTGATTAGTATTAACTGTCAAATTTTAATTTTTTTCCAAAAAAAAAAAATTTTAATTGGGGTTATATCTCAAAATATCGAAAAAAAATTATTAGAAAAAGTTTTTCTACATGAAATTTTCCGTCTATATGGAAAATTTCAGCTGCATAAGATAATTTAGATTTTTTGCCCATTTTTTGTAAATTGTACCACTGTTGCAAAATAAAACTCAACGCAACCTACATAAAACTTTTTAGTTTTGACAATGCTTCATTTCAGACATATTTTAAAGTAGCGCCATATTAAAGCTGTGTTCTTCTACAAAATCCAAATAGAATTATTGAAATTTGGTCATATGTGATACAAAGTTTGTTTGTTTTTGACCCTGTATAAGGTAACTTCATAAAATAACTATTTTTTAAAACGTAGTTTGTATCTAAGTAATACACATTATATATAAATAAGACAAGCAAGTCACAGTATCATCAGTAAAGTCTGCATTAGGTGGAAAATAAATTTTTATTTAACTTAGTATCAGAAACTCCATTAAAGATGTGTCAAGAAGAACAATTCTTTGTATTAAAGGCAACGGAAGGCACACAGAAACGTTATTTTAAATTTTAAGTTTTTGAATTGTTTTTAATTTAATACTCATATGCGAAAAATTGTTTATTATCAACTAAAAAGGTGGAATTTTAAAAGCGTGTAATTTTTATATTATAATTTTTTTATTAGAAAATTTGAGGCTTTGTAATTAAACTATTTTCTTAATATTAATGTGTATTAATTTTAAATACAAACTACGTTTTCAAAAATAGTTATTTTATGAAGTTACCTTATACACGATCAAAATCAAAAACAAACAACAAATAAACTTTGCATCACATCTGGCCAAATTTTAATTTGGATTTTGTAGAAAAACACACATTTAATATGGCGCTAGTTTAAACAAAATATGTCTGGGATGAAGCATTGTTAAAAATAAGAAGTTTTATGTAAGTTGCGTTGAGTTTTATTTTGCAACAGTGGTGCAATTTACAAAAAATGGGCAAAAAATCTAAATTATCTTGTACAGCTGACATATGGACCAAAAATTGCGTTTAGAAAAACTTTTTCTTATAACTTTTTTCAATATTTTGAGATATAACCCCACTTTTGAATTTTTTTGAAAAAAAAATTAAAATTTGACAGATAATACTAATTACGTAACTACTATTTTTTTGGTTAATTTTCATCTCGATCGAAGCAGAAATTGATGCCAAAGTCAAATTTCGAATAAAGCTATTAATACAAAAAACAGGTCACACTGTATATATATATATATATATATATATATATATATATATATATATATATATATATATATATATATATACTTGAAAATAGCGTTTTAAATATATTTTTGATATCCTAGATCGACAGCTGATATTTTTTTACATCAATATAAATGCAAAATTAACCTATGAACATTGGACTGCTTGTTAATTCCACCTTTGCCTTTCTATCGGAATTAGACACCCAATGATTTTTTTTCCGCACATGAAAAATAAACTGTGTGGTCAACGATTTTATTACGTCAAAAAATGCGGCTGATGCATTCAAAAACCACGTTTTGGGAATACCATCCTCAGAGTGGCACAAATGTTTTTTAGATTGATTCATATGCATGCAAAAGTGTATTAATCATCGTGGAAAATATCTCGCATGTGACTATTTTTACTTATTTTAAATACATTAATTATTTAATGATGCTACGCCACGCCAAAATTAATCGACCACAATTAACAATTTTTTAAAAATACATGAATTTTGGGTTTCTGACATATTTATTCTGAAATCTATATCTAAGGTTAGGTTGTCGTCAATGCTTTATTTGCTAAATTTCCTTCTTTGATGATACATATAACTTTTTTTTGGCAAAATCATAAAAATAGTCATTTTTCTTTCCTCTTTGTTAACATCAAAAATTTAAAAAAAAAAATAGGAATAGTTTTACTACATTCTTTATCGTTAAATCAAAAATGTTAAATAACCACAAAATACAGGAATTTTCTGTTCTGGCGTTATTCCTTTAAAACTCGAATTCAACTTCATTTAAATAAAATGACCTAAAAACAGTAATGCAAACAAAAAAACGTAAAATTACTATGCGATGATAGATTTTTTTTTCAAAACCAAAAAATATTAATCGAATAATAATAAGTGGCGTAGCATTGAGTGAACAGAGTGGAACTCGCCCTGGTTAGCAAATTTCAAAAATAAAAAACATTTTATTTTGACTAGAACTTCTTTTCATTTTTTTGTTGATAGAGGAAATATAGGAAGTAGGTGGGTTCTATCATTCCTTTCTTTTACAACATTGATACGTGTTTTTATAAATGAGTAGTATTGCCAAATATACGAATATCTTCGTATTTATACAGATTTTCACAGCCTAATACAGATTTACATTAGACACGTCAATTTTTAAAAATTTCCTTGGTAGGTCTAAATTTAGCCTTACAATTATCATTTTCCGTAAATTGTGGTAAATTTTTATAGGATTCCGGGACGTCTTATCTGCAGATATAATCAAAAAGTTGTTAAGGATATTTTTAAATAAATAAAACAGTTGTATTTTTATACGGAATTGATAATTTTTAAAATTAAAAATTAATTTTCTCAATGAAAAAAATTATTTATTATCTTGCAACATTCAATAGTTTCAATTATATATATATATATATATATATATATATATATATATATATATATATATATATATATATATATATATTTATATATGTATTATTTTCAACTAAAAATATCTGTTTTTTTATAGTAATAATGTTGCTTTTAATAATTGATTATTACAAGAATTCAACAGGTAAGTATCCCAATTAAATTTTATTTCCTGGATTTTAAGAATTTTTAATTTTTGAGAAAAATTTTTTATTGAAAGTTCTCGAATTAGCAGCTGAAACTTTAGTCGTGCTACAAAGTTTTGTCTTTATAATAATCATATTATGTTTTATTGTAGAAGGGAGGGGAAGTTAATTTTTGCATCTGTTCTGGGCCATTATTTTGCATCTGCCCTGGGGGGCAGAAACCTACGCTACGGTACTGATAATATTCAACATTACAACACTGAACTATTTTCGGGGGTCAGTTAGGGCATCTTTTCAAGGACATCGAGCACTTTGACTGGCGCAAAGTAGAGCGAATCTACCAGCAGTTATTGCAGTTCGACTGTGATGCGGGTATATCATATAGTTTTATGCATTTAAAAACAAGTGTTTAAGTGAGTTTACTTCCGTGTCGTTCGTTCTCTTCAAAATATTCCATTTTTTCAATAACCCTTGTAACAAAGAAAATTTACGGCGTGTTAGTCTTCATGGTTATTCTTGCTGATAACGAATAATATACTAAATATCAAATTTCTTCCTGATTGCATTTATTTTAAATAATCAAGTTATCTCACATTATTGGACATATAAATATTTTAGGTTAAGTAGTTAAGTACGATAACGTATCACGCATAAAACAAATGTTAATGATATCCTAAAAGAAGCCTAGTTTTTAGTCATAGTTAACCATGATACAGACAGTAGTTCGTGTTTGGGTGAAAAGTGACATTTCTATCAGTGCAAAACCAAGATACGAGATAATAACAAGAAAAATTATGTCAAGTAGCAGAATGAGCTCCTCCTCCAGTGCCAACAGCCCAGCTGATAATTTCACACTGTTGAAAAATCTATTTTTAGAAGGTGTTCGAGCCGTTCAACCATCCACATTGATTAAAAACCAAGTAAAACTTGTAGACCGCCATCTATTAGTAGCTGGTCGAAAGTTTCCGATGAATAAACCTTGTTATATGGTAGGTTTCGGTAAAGCAGTGCTTGGCATGGCTGTTGAGCTAGAAAACACTTTAGGAGATCAATTGGAGAGGGCAATAGTTACTGTACCGAAAGGGATTTTTGGAAAATACCCAGAGTTTGAGGGGAAAAGCAAAAAGATTCAATTTATTGAGGGAGCTGAGAATAACATTCCCGATAAAGAAGCTGTTGAGGGAGCTGTTAAGATTAAGGAGTTAGTTGAAGGATTACGGGAGGATGACTTGCTAATTGTTTTAATATCAGGTAAAAGGCACAGATAGCTTAAATTTTACGAAGTTTTGTCAGGTGTGCTATCTTGAGAATTAAAATTATTGTATTTATTTCTCTGAGTCTGCGTCTAAAAGGAGGAGGTTATAAATTTGACCGATATGTATTTTTTTAAGCATGTACGGTGTTGTTCCTTACATTTTGACAAGCTCTGGTGATTTTATTATAGGAATTAGGGAAAAGCTTTAAATATATAATTCGCTGGATTTATTTTTATATCGCAGAAATATGTTACTAAAAAAACATTTATGAAATATTGTATTTTTTTAAATTAACTTTTTTAAAAATGGAACATTTTGTATATAACCAAATATTAAAATAGAGCTTAAAACCCTTTTTCAAAATATATATGTTGTTTATGTTTGCTCCAACCGTCTCTGAAATATTTAGCTGAAAACATTTTAAAACAAAATTTCACAAGTCACAATAGCCACGGATATAATTAAACAATTGAAGGAACTTGGAATAACCTGTCAAGTAATTTTCGATCTGTTTGACAGTTTATTCGAAGTCCCAAATATATGTATATATATATATATATATATATATATATATATATATATATATATATATATATATTATGACTTAGTGAAATTTTTTGAAAAATGTTTTCAGCTAAATATTTCAAAGACAGTTGGAGCAAACCTTAACAACATATATATTTTTGAAAAGGAATTTTAAGCTCTATTTTTAATATTTAGTAATATACAGAGTGTTCTATTTAAAAAAGTGATTTTATTTAGAAAAATGCAACTTTTAATAAGCATTTGTTTTTTTCTTGTAACATATCTTTGCGATATGGAACAAATCCAACAACCGATATATTTAAAGTTTTTTTCTAGCTCGTATAATAAAGTCGCCAAAGTTTGTTAAAATATGAAAAACAACAATATCATTTATTCCGGACCGGCGGCACCGATTGGAATGAAATTTTTGCGTTATGTTCAGGAAGTTGCTGCGATGGTCCCATATTATTTTGCTCCAAAATTGACTCAGTGAAATCGATAAAGTCGATAATATGACGGATAAAAACATTAATTTCGTTCAATTTTCTTCAAAATTGGTATGGGAAAGTTTTCGGGTTAGTTCAGGTTAGAAGAATTTAAAATTATTTTTAAAAAAATTCGGTATGGTGAATCCAAAATGATGAACGAAAAATTTTACATCTCTCAATTTTGTCCAAAATTTGTATAGGGGAGTTTTTTAAGAGTGTGAATTACAACTTTAAAATTATTTTTAGAAAATTCAATATGACAGACGAGAATTTTACATATCTCTTTTGTCTAAAAGCGTTTTTTGAAGATGTGAATTACGAATTTAAAATAATTTTGTTCGAAATTTCAACTGGCGGTTTTCTAACAAATTTAAAATTGTTTTTAAAAAATTTAATATGTCTGTCTTAAAATGGTATAATCTTGGATTATGTCCAAAAGTGGTAAGAGAGGGGGGGGTTGAGGGCGTAGATTAAGATTATATTAATAGTTTTAAATTATTTTTCTTGTAATTCAGTATGGCAGATTCAATATAGTGGGTTGAAAAAATATGGTATTCACATTTTTCCAAATTGGTGTTAGGTGGTTTTCGGAATGTAAAGGTAATTTTTTACAATTTAATACGGCAGATGCAATAGGGGAACTATAAATTTTACATTTTTGAAAAATTGATATAATTAATTTCTTCAAACTCAACATGTCGAGAAATATGTCGGACTTAAAGATCTACATATCTCAAGTGCGTTCAATACCGGTGTTAGAGGAGAATTGAATCGACTTTCAAAAAAGCGCTAAAAGCGAAAAATAACAATATAAATATTTATATGAAACTGAAATTTTTGAACTCGGTCCCAAATTATTACTAAACTAGCGACCCGCCCCGGCTTCGCACGGGTGCAATGCTGATACTAAATACACTACAGAAAAACTGTGACTATTTATTTTATTTTTACAACAATTATTACATCGGCCTCCGACGCGCTATTTATAGGCACGCTGCCGCCGCCCCGGTCGGCCAGTACCGCCGCAAGCGCTACTTCCCGCAATTTTAAATCTGTAATATCTTCGAAAATATTCATTTAAATCTTGTGCTGTAAAGGACCATATAGATCTATATTAAATCAACAATGTATTTAAGCTATTTAATTGGATAAGGATTAATGCTGTATTGATTAAAATCGCTTCAAAATTTGCCATTATTTGTCGTAAAAAGTAAATGACAAAAAAATGTTATTGTGGGATATCCATGAGAGATAGACATATACCATCGCGGAGTTTTCTGTAGACCTTTTCAATGTGTACAAATAATTAGTACATTATTTTGATAAATCTCGTAGGGTTCAGCCTGCGTTTGCAATGTAAGCGGAAAAAAATATGATAATTAACGACATCACATTAGAAACCTCAAAAATAACAGTATTTCTCCACTATTTAATGGATGTTATTATACATATAAACCTTCCTCTTGAATCACTCTATCTATTGAAAAAAACCGCATCAAAATCCGGTGCGTAGTTTTAAAGATTTAAGCATACAAAGGGACATAGGGACAGAGAAAGCGACTTTGTTTTATACTATGTAGTGATGAAACAAATAAACACTTACACGAGATATATACATACAGTAAGAAAGCCATTACAAATAAACTATTTCTCAATCTTTTTTATGAAAAACACATTTTGTCAGGTATAAGGTTTGGCTTAGTCTTTAAAAATTTCAATTTCATATAAAAATTTATATTGTTATTTTTCGCTTTTTGACGCTTCTTTAGAAGTCGGTTCAATTTGCTTTATGAAAATTTTATTAAACTCTGATTAACATATTTTGCAGTTAAGTTAGTTACAATGTATTATAAAACTTTATTAGCTTATAGCGACAAGTGAATGTTGTAAGTAAATGACATGGCAGTCAGTTTAAACTCATTCTTATCTATAATGATATAATAAAAGGGCCAAGTTTGTTTGTTCAAAGTAATCTCACTGTTGGAAAGATGACATTCTCTGCTGGAGCACAGGCTACATTTTATTAGGTTTTATAAAAAAAGGGGTGGCACAAAAGAGGTTGAAATGACTTGTTTGGTGGGCGGCCTATTTAACAATAATATTGGTTGTTTTCCAATAATTTTTAATAACAAAAGTCAGATTTACTGGTCCGGAAGATTATATTGATAACAAGCAAAAATACAGATAAAATTCAAAAGAAAATTTTTTTTTTGAAAATGGTTTTTCCAGGAATAGAAAACCACTCTCATTTTTCCCGCTTCGAATTTTTTTTGTAAAATATTTTTTTATTAATTACATTACAAAAATTACTGTATGTATATTCTTTGTTTAGTGCAGCATAACTCCCCACCTCCCGTTGAACCGTTCAAATAAAAACGTGACACTAAAAACAAAGTTTTTGTTGTATCGTGTTAAAAGTTAGTCACGTGTTACCAATATGTAGTTAATGTGTTGCTCTTTGTGAACACTTTAAATATATAAGTTAATAGAATATTATTCTAAGAAAGGTCAAGTGAGACCGAAACGCCAATAACTATTCATAATGAATAAAACCAAAAACTTGAAAATATACACAAATAGCAAAATCCAAGAAATATATATATATATATATATATATATATATATATATATATATATATATATATATATATATAATAAAAGTTTATTTATAGTAACATAATATCTTAAATATTTACATACATTAAGAAAAGATGAATAAATCCCATAATTTACAAAATCCTCCGCTAAATATGTACATATAAATAAACAAAAAGCCACTTCTGTGGCGTGTACGCTATTCTGTACACGCGAACCTTCACTAAAAAAAAGGTCAATATATATATATATATATATATATATATATATATATATATATATATAGTTTAATAAAATTTGTACACTTGGAGATAGTTAAACCTTTGACTCATATCAATTTTATATTTGAAACGGGCCAAACACCTTCACACAGACAATAATATGTCCAATACATAAATCCAGTCCAAAGAACAAAATAGAAAATTACTGTCCAATTAGTTTAATTAATAACTTTGCAAAGATATTTGAAAAGTGTCTGAAGAAGAGACTTGTCAGTTTTTTGAAGGAAAATAAAATTATTTCTGAAAATCAGTACTACCGATGCAATGTACTCTCTTACTTCGCATATCACGGATAACCTTAATAATGGTAGGAAGGTTATGGCTATATTTATTGACTTAGCAAAGGCTTTTGACACTGTTCCTCATTATAATCTCCTTAACGTTTTAGAATGCCATGGAGTCCGGGGTGTAGCGCTGGAACTTTTTAATAATTACCTATCAAATAGGAATCAGTTTGTGAGGGTCAATAAGAGTATTAGTTTACCACGAAAAATATTGATGGGTGTGCCACAGGGGACAATTTTGGGTCCAGTCCTATTTATTTCTTATATGAATTCATTACTTTGTCTTAATATTGGGGGTAAAATACTGTCTTATGCCGATGACACGGCCATCTTATTTTCGGGAAATACTTGGGACGAGGTGAGATCAACTGCCATTAATGATTTTAAAATTATAAAAAACTGCTTGGACTTCCTAAAGTTGTCCCTCAATATAGGGAAAACTAATTATATGGCATTCTCTTTAACACGAGCTGGTAGGCCAGATTTTCAGAGCTTAATGATAAATGACAATCCAAAGTTAGAAATACTTCCTGTCACTAAGACCAAATATTTAGGTATTATCATTGATCAGTTCTTAAAATGGAATGAACATCAGTTATCTAGCAAATAAAATCCGTAAATTAATTAGTAAGTTTTACATAATGAGAGAATTCTTAAGTACCAAACTACTTGAAATAATTTATAAATCGTTGGTTGAATCGCTATTAAGATATGGTCTGATCGTATGGGGTGGTGCTTATGAGTGTAATATGGGACCATTAAATATTATACAAAAATATATTATTAAAATTATATATAGGCGAAATAAAACCTATCCATCATGTCTGTTGTATAGTCAGGATATATGTAGTATAAAGTGTTTGTACATACAGTTAATATGTTCATACTGTCACAAATCAAAGCATTTTAAGAATTTTACAAATCATTGCTACTCGACTCGAGCAAATATGAACAAAATTTTAATATTGCCAGAGAACAAAAAAACGATGAATCTTAAATTTATTGATTATTTGGCTCCTAAATGTTACAATATTCTCCTAGCCGGAATCCGTCAAATAGATAAAATAAAAACCTTTAATAAAATAAGTAAAGAATTTATTTTAAAGAATAGTAGTTTATTTGAAAAAGTGATACGTCAGAATTAAATTGTGTATTGGTGTCGATCTATTTACTGTACTCATATTGATTTTTTTTGTTTACTTTTTTTACTTGATTAAGTGTTTCCATGTTTGATTTTCACTGTAATTTTAGGATATGATTTGTTTTTTTGCACATACAGGTGCTGCAGCATCTAGGTGCAATATTGTTTATTGTGATATTGTAGGATTACTGTGTGGATGTAATAATTTTCCTGGTTATGTAAACAAATTGATAAATAAATAAATAAAATAAAATAAATATATATATATATATATATATATATATATATATATATATATATATATATATATGCAAAAAAAAATTACCTCTAAGTTATCACAACAAGGGCAAGGACCAACAGTCTTTCATAACAAAAACACAATATTAAGGCACCATTAAATGTTTAAAAATAATGTTCCTTACATCCACAATTTTATGTACTTCCATTCTAGATTTCTGTAAATCCAAGAGATTAATTTTTTATTAAATAGAAATGTTGAATTAATTTTTTTAATATCGTTTGGAATTTCATTAAAAATTTTAGGCGCGAGGTTTATATGCGAACGCTGGCCTATTGTTTTTTTAATCCTGGGAACCAACAACTTATTTTCTTTATTCCGTGTTAAATAGTTATGTTGAATTCTGGCACCACTATTATCTTTTGTCTCGAGGCTTTGAAGTATTGCCAGTTCTCTAAAGTATAATTGTCGAATATCAAGGAAACTACTCTCATAAAACAGATCATCACTAAGATAAAAATATGATTTACGGAATATAATATTTAAGAGCCCCTTCTTTGTAAGATCAAGCTTTGTCAAATAGTTATTAGTCACCGAACCCCACGCCACGATGCCATACACAAGATGCGATTGTATCAGAACATAATACAAGACTTTAAGATTGTATAGCAAACAAATACTTATAAAATTTGAATTTTGATATCAGGTTTTTAATTTTTCTTACTATTGAGTCCATCTGATTATTCCACTTTAAATGGCATTCTTGGTCATTGTATTTAATGTTGAAATCAGAAAATTCTGGAAGGTTGGACTGATATGAAGTAAATGGTAATAAACATGTTTTCTTCCAATTTATGGTCAATTTTTTTACGTTAAAGAAATCCATCACACGACTGAAATTAGATTCTATAGTACACTTTAGTGATTGTCAACTAGAACCTTGGTAAAATATTGCGGTATCATCAGCAAAACTAATAATACCACCGCCCAGATGTATTTGAAATATATCATTAACATATAATGTAAAAACCAATGGGCCAAGGACTGTGCCTTGGAGTACCCCAAAGGCAACCTGTTGACCGCTGCTTATAACATTTTCAATGGCGACACATTGCCATCGATCAATTGGATAGCTTTTCATTAACTCGTACACAAATCTTCTAAAACCCACGTTCCTCAATGTTCTTAATAGCTCCCGTGTCAAATGCTTTTGCTAGGTCAACGAAGATACAAATAGCCGATTCACTTGCATCTAATGCCTCTTAAATTTTTCCTGCAAAATGAGCAATAGCATCCTTCGTTGACACATCAACACGAAACACAAACTGTTTCTCAAATATAATTGCGTATCTGTTAAAAAAAAATCAATTAGTCGAATCTTAAGAATCCTCTCAGAAACCTTACATAAATTTTATATAAGGGAAATTGTTCTGTAATTGCTTACATTATCTCTACTACCCCCCCCCCCCCCTTTGAATAGTGGTTTAATAACGGCTATTTTAAAGGCTTTAGGAAAGATTTCTGTTAAAATGCACTTATTTATGAGACCAGAGACCTAGGTGAAATATTTCATTTAGGATTTCAGATTTTATACTATCAATTTCAGGTGCCTTATTAGGTTTTAATTCATGAATTATTTTCTTGACTTCATTTTCATCAGTCTCTAGAATAAAAATTGAATTACTTATCTTTCTTTCAGCACCATTTCTTAAAATTTCAGGAATTTTATTTGCCAAATTATTACCCATCTCATTAAAATATGTATTAAATTCGATCATTTCAACACTACTATTAATTATTGTACTGTTTGTACCTTCTAATTGTTTAATTTTGTCTGATTTATTTTTATGTTAAATTTCATTTAAAAAATGCTATAACTTTTTTGGGCAATTTATATTAGTTTCAACTATAGATTTATAATAATTAATTTTTGCCACTCTAATTAAGTTCTTCAACTTATTTCTGTAATTCTTATATTCCAGTTGAAGAGATAAATTGTCTGGATCCTTTTTATGTCTTCCATATGAAATATCCTTATGATTGATTCGCTGATGTTACTAATGCCTCACTAATCCATGGTGACTTTTTCCTTTTTTTCATTTCAAATACACTACATCCCTACATTCTTCCACAAAGTACTTTACTTTATTTATCAATAAGTTACATGCATCATCAACATTTGCAGTTTGATATACTTCTGACTAATTTTCTTCAGATAATTTCATTTTGA